>CAUYPK010030548.1:0-13098 GCA_963574355.1 Loris lydekkerianus
CTTTAAATTTACTGAGGTTAGACTTGTGACCTAAAATGTGATCAATTTTGGAGTACGTTCCATGGGCTGATGAGAAGTATGTGTATTCAGTTTTGTTGGGATTAAATGTTCTGTAGATGTCTGCTAGATCCAAATGTTGGATGGTTAGGTTTAAATCTCCAAAGAAGGCAGGAGCACGGCCTTCAGACATATGAAAAAATACTCATCATCTTTAATCATCAGAGAAATGCAAATCAAAACTACTTTGAGATATCATCTAACTCAGTGAGACTATCCTATACCACAAAATCTCAAGACCAGAGATGTTGGTGTGGATGTGGAGAAAAGGCAACACTTTTACACTGCTGATGGGAATGCAAATTAATACATTCCTTTTGGAAAGATATATGGAGAACACTGAAAGATCTAAAAATAGACCTATATTCAATCCTGTAATTCCTCTACTGGGAATATACCCAGAAGACCAAAAATCATATCACAACAAAGATATTTGTACCAGAATATTTATTGCAGCCCTATTCACAATTGCTAAGTCATGGAAAAAACCCACGTGCCCATCGATCCACGAATGGATTAATAAATTGTGGTATATGTACACCATGGAATATTATGCAACCTTAAAGAAAGATGGAGACTTTACCTCCTTTGTGTTTACATGGATGGAGCTGGAACATATTCTTCTTAGTAAAGTATCTCAAGAATGGAAGAAAAAGTATCCAATGTACTCACCCCTACTATGACACTAATTTAGGGCTTTCACATGAAAGCTATAACCCAATTGCAACCTAGGAATAGGGGAAAGGGGGAAATGGGGGGGAGGGAGATGGAAGGTAGATAGAGGGAGAGGGATTGGTGAGAATACACTTGCAGTGCATCTTACAAGGGTATATGTGAAACTTAGTAAATGTGGAATGTAAATGTCTTAACACAATAACTGTGAAATTGCCAGGAAGGCTATGATAACCAGTGTGATGTAAATGTGTCAACCAGTCTGTGAAACTAGTGTATGATGCCTCATGATCATATCAAAGTACACAGCTATGATTTAATTAAAAAAAAAAAAAAGACTTTTACCACCTTACCTCAAGAAGTACAGACAAATTCAGTGAACTGATAAAACTAGTACTTAAGAGAAGTGAAAGACTATTGACAATTATCATAAATCATAGATTTTAAGACCTCTTTTCAGGACTATGTGACCTAAAATAAATCATTTAACCATTTTGTTCCTTCATTTCTGTATTTCTAAAATGGAAAACTAACATCTACCTGGTATATTTTCTAGTATTTCTATAAATATTAAATAAGTTAGGGTAGGCAAAAAATGCTTTATAAACCACAGAACACTATAGAAATATAACATACTAAAATCATGCTATCTTGGAATTCATGTTATTAAAAATAAAAATAATTCTATCATGTATCTTGTATTTATTTATTTTAACACAAAAATGAAAACTAACTCATGGATAGCCATATTTTTATAAGACCCTTTTGAGGTTATTTGAGGTAGAAAATATTGTCATGACTTTGAGGGAGGCAAAAATGAGAACCAAATAAAATAACTTGCCAAATATCACATAAAAAGTCATGGAATAAATTCTTTTGGCTAGGAAATGGTATTAAAGAAACGAGTTTAAAACCGTTAGTTCAGATCGTCATCCTACTAACATCACAGGAGAAAGGTGTTTCTTAGCATATAAAATTCCCAGGAAATGACCTCCAAGCCAGTGCTTCTGGAAGATGAAAATGTAGACTTCCTAAATTTCATCTCTGACTGCATCCTGTTTTGTCTTCATAAACGAAAAGCACCGCTGTACCTAGAAATTTGAGCCCTCCCTATACTAAACTTCAAATCCCTGCTACTTTTCAGTCCTCTGGGGATTATGCAAAAATCTCTTCAGCTCTCAGGATGAAACTGAGTCTTCCTAAGTCAACATGCCCTTTGGTGTGTTCTACCATCCTCTCTGGGTTCTACCATCCTCCCAATAGGTCCAGGCATTCCTGAGAGGTAGGAAACAACAATATACCTCCCGAACACCTACATTTTATGGGGTAATGAATTTGATTTCCAAGAGGACACGAAACCATTAGGTAAGAAAAGGCTATTGCCCATAGTATTTTTTAAAAGATGAGCAGAATCAAACAATAATTTTACAAATATTCTCTTAAAGGGACTCAGAAACCTGCTCTTCTAGCATGCCTAATAGACGAGAGTAGCTTCTACCCCCTGCCTCTGGTAGTATGGCTGACACTGGGCAGGGATTTTCTGTAATTGGGTCCATCATGTTTGTCCTCAGTCATGGTGAGTAGCCTTGTTTATTTTTCTTCTCTTTAATAACTGAAATAGCTCCGAGAAGATCTGAAACTGGAAAAGTCAACTCATCTCATGGCGATGCCAATATTAAAAGCATCTGTTGTTATGTGTTCATCAGGGTGCAACCTACGATGAAATGCCCAAAGAATCAGCCCAGGTCCATTTATTATCACACAAGTATCCTAGATTTATTCTTCGCTACTAGTTTAATTGGAACATTATTAAGAAATATAGATTTCCAGTGAACAAGGAATAAAAGTCTAGATAAATCACCCAAATAACATACGGCTTTTTCCTATGACGGTCATGAGCAATTTGTGTGCCATTTGTGTTCCAAGGACAGGGGTTTTATGTATTAAACTGAAATCTGAAGCAAGGTACATTGATTTACAGGAAATTGTGCCTTTACTCACAAATTCATTCTTTACAAATACTGTTTCAGAGGCCTAGATTGAAGGGAGGCTTGTTTTGTGAGCCAAGTATGTCATCAGCCATGTCAGTATCTGTTTATAAACAGTTTTTCCCAATTTGAGGATTCAAAGTTCACAAAAATATTTGCTTTAAATCATTTCAAATAAGTAGCATAAAACTGAGTTTTAGGGCTCACTTCCAGGGAAAACTGTGTTCACTAATATTTCATAGAAAAAAGGTAAGGCAGATGGGGGTAGATGAGGAATAAAGGGCATAACCAATTGGGAGGTTCGCACCATTTTCTTAGGAAATAGCATTGATTCGTTCTTTCTCAAATGAGAAAAGAAATGATTATGTGTTCCCATCTTCTTTAATAGGAGGACTGTGGAAATCTTCCAGGATTTTTCACTTGTCACTCTAAGCTTACACACAGCTCTTTTATTGCCTGGCATATTTATTTACAGATCTTAAAATGTTCATATGTGGAAGATATGAACCTTTGGTGACAGGTACTAAGATATATCCAAAAACCACTTCTCCAGGGCCCAGAGCCTGAGTTTTTGGTTTGGGGGCAATGTGTCCCCTGAGGAGAGTTCAGTAGTGAACACTGTGGTTTGGACGGGACCCTGCCTCTCCTCACTTACCCAACTCGCCACTTCCCTTCAGCTTCAGCTAAGACAAGAGGACAATCAAGCCTGATTTTTCTATTTCTAATTTTTCTAATTCAAGGTCTCATTGCTTGGAAAGGACCTGTTATTTCTGAAAAAGGGATCAAAATGGGAAAATGTGCTCAGAATACAAAGATGTGGGAGCACCTGCCTTTCTGCCCCAGATGTGCCCACTTGCTGTGCTCACTTGGGAATGTGGAATATCCTGGGGGAGAAGGCAGAACGGCAGAAGTAGGGGCAGGCCCATTTTACTTGCTGCATCTTTCCGCTTGAGTTTCAAATATAAATATTCAATAACTGATGCCTGTGTAGTTCAAAGAAGCTTTTTGCCTTCCTGGAAGCCACAAAGTATTTGAGCCTGACCAAGAAACGCCACGGTTTTGAAATTCCAGCAAGATGATTGCAGCAGAGAAGGCGTTTCCTGATACATCACAAGACACTGGTGACTTGGGTTTCATTTGTCTTTGCTTTCACTACCAAACCGTATGCTGAACTCAGGACGAGTGCATCTACTGTCGGCCTCATTTCTGAAAGGGTATTTTTCACATTCATGTTGCCTTGAAAGCAGGGTTTGATCTTCAGTGGTTTCCAAATCAGTGATTTACTCTGCTTTGCTCCCCTGTGCCTCTTGCGCTTGGGGTAACAAGGTACTAGCACAGGCAGAGGAAGGCAGCACCCGGCCCTTTGCTTTGTTTACATACAAAGAGCTCTGCCAACTCTACCAGGGAGAAACAAGGGCCGGGGGCACCGGCCTCCCACCCACCCCTTACCTTCCCCAAGACCAACCCTCAGCCTCTGTCCCAGGAGTTTTAGTAGCTGTGAGGAAATACCTGGCTGGCTCTACCTTCCATTGCAGACAACCTGGTGGTCGTGATCCATGACTCGTTTCATTTTACTTGGTCCTTCCCAGAATCTCATCCTAGAGCCTAAGATTGAGTTTAAAACTGCTAATTAAGATTGTGCCTGCAAGAAGCAACCAAATAACCATTTTGGCTTAACCGTCTGTGTAATTCAAGTAATCTATTTGGTTGGAGAGGGAAGGGAGGAGTTCTTTTTGTTTGTTTTAGTTTAGCTTTTAATATGTTTACTCTAGGAACATTTTAAAGTAAATTTGCATGGATACCATATATGTCACTTCCTTTGTTACTCCTTTGCTTCCCTTTGCCTTTTCTGTTTGTGTTCCCTTTTGCTCACAGACACACATTTTTCTTGTAGTCTGTAAACCAACTGCTGCTCACAACATCTCCATGCATACATGGCATTGACCTACAAAGATGTTTTCAGGTATCTCCTTTGACCATATAACACCTCCAAGGCCCATTTCTCCCTTTCTTACATTTTTTCCCTTCATTCAGGGTGGGACATTATAGATTTGGGGGTTTGCACTCTTTCTGTTCAAGATTCATGTATGTTAATTCTACACCTAACTGATCTTATTTCCGGCCCAGACTATCCTCATGTTGCTCCATTTGATCCTTCTAACCTTGTTTTCTACGTGATGCTTTGAAAATACCCTAGGAGGGAAATTAGTTTCTATTTCTTTCATTTCACAGATGGGGAAGCTGAAAGTAGAAAGAGCCCGACCGTAGAGATCAGGCTAGAGGTGAGGGGTGGTGTGAAGTCCCCATCCTCATGGAGTCACTGTTCTTGGACTCAGTTATCCCAGGGCTCTGCTGAACCTCCATGAACAACAGCACAGTGACCAGTGATGCTGCTGCTGCTGTCTGACTTTTGCATTCCTGAAGGGAATCTTTCTTTTGTACACCAGATTCTTCCACCTTTCTCACCTGAAGTTGCTGCATTCCAAGGTCCTGGGCACCCCCAGGCTCTCCTTCAATGTACAGTATTCTTTTCGGACCCCATTTGGCTCAGATAAATCTGTTCTTTAATTGCTCCTTGGTTACCATCCCTCACCTTCTTCCTCCCACCCCAGGTTCCTAAGAGCCAAGAAGGAATGCGATCACTTCTGTCTGATATTTCTTTATTTAACCTTCCTTGCCAATCAAACCCATAGAATCTATTTCAGGTAATGATAGAAAATTTTAACTGTGGCTATTAGCCACAGCTCATCAACAGCTACAAGAACCTACTGGAATTTTCCTTAGAAATCAGTGCACTCAACTGTGATGTGCTGATTAAGTAACGAGCTGCAAGATGAAAATTAAGGAATAATAGAATGGATATCCTTATTGTTTTTCTCCCACTAAGAAGAGACAAAAAGCAAAAGGAAGAAGAGGAGGGTGAGGACGCTAACAACTAAAGTTTATTTTCTAACACATTCCTTACTTAATTTTTCCCATCTTAGTCTGATTAAATTGGGTGTTTTTCAAGGCTTCTGCAAATTTCCACTGGCTGTGGATTTCAGGCTAAAGAATGTCTCTGCAAGAATGTAACTAGAATTTGTCCTGGGTTGTTTAAGTCTTAGCAGCCACTGTGACTACAGCTTCTTCTCACATCCCTTTTCCCTTCAGACTTCCTCTTAATGAGGATCGACTTTTGTGTGGCTGGTGCTTTGAATGGAGTGTTTCAGTTTTAGTCCACAGTAGTATCTGCCATTGTTCCCCCTGCAATTCCCAAGGGAGGTGTTTGGGCCACAGGGCCTGCTGTTCCTATCAGGGGCCGTCCTTCTCTCCATTCACAGCATCTTGTGCACAGAAGCAAATGCCCACAGCTGTCTTCAAGCCTAGTCCCCAGGCAGGATGGTTTGAGAAGAGAGACAAAGACTGTCCTGGAATTATTTTTTCTCTGAAATAACAGCCTACATCTTTGGGAGAGCAACAAAAGTGCAAATCTTAATCTTTTTTGCTTTTTCATGCCCCTAGAGAACTTCAATTACAAGATTATGTAAGATTGAAAAGGAGGCTTGGGAAGGTGGTGTGTGTGCATTGTTTACGGTGCATTGTATATATTGTGTGTGAATATTCTATGTTCATCACACATGTACATTGCATCAGTGTACATTGTGTGTACACAATGTGTGTGTACATTGTGTATATACATTATACGTGTTTTTCATTGCATGTGTACACTGTGTGTGCTATACACTGTGTGTGTCAGTGAGATTGATAAGAAATAATTTCCTGTGTATACCTCAAAATGTGCTTTTGCTGTCCCAGGACATTCACATTCAAGATACTTCAAATGCTGAAATAACAAGATCTATCTAATTTTAGTTGGCCCTGTGGCTTATTTGTGGAATTCTCTTTCATCTTAATGGGGAACTTTATGTGTTAAGTCTACATTAAACTTTTATGCACAAAAATAACTATATCACTCACCAAAAAATTGATAAAAGTGCTTGTATGGATACACAAATGAATCAACAGTTTAAAATGAGATATACATAGTATATGTACTGAGGGGGCCCCCAAAATGTATACACACGTTAAGAAAACAAAAAAAGTATTTAATTTGTAATAATACTGAAGTCATGTTTAACTTCTGCAATTGCAAGAGGTGCTCAACATGACTCATGTGCATCTTCTATCAGTCTATATGGAGTATGGCAAATTTAACGTAACCTCATATAGTTTTTCCCTTCTTAAACTGTGCATACACTTTTTGGCACCTTCTGTATTATCAACAGTTTGGCACTAATTAAAAATGAGGCATAAATTGATCAAACTTTATACGAAAGGAATTGCTTCCCAAGTGTCATTTAAAATACACTCATACACACACAGAACAACCTAGACAGTAACAGAAAACATTAACACTGGTTTACCTATTCCTCTTTTCTCATCTAGCTTTCTGTCATTTTCTCCTTTCTCTATAGGAGATCTTCTCTTTCCCAGGATCTTCTCTTTCCTACTAAAGAGACAAGGCAGGGCTCTTAGGTTCAAATCCCCCCACTCTACTCCTAACAGGGCACGTGATCTTAGCACATGGCCTTAATCCTATATGCCCCCATTTCTAGGAACTAAAGAGCCTTTACAAAGACGATAATAGTAGCTAGCTCACAGGATCTTAAGACTTCCCTACTGAAATCCACAACTACCTCAATCCCAAAATCTTTAACATTTTTTCACGTTACTGTTTCTGAATTTGTAGTTCATTGTCCAAGGGATGATGCATTATATTTAATTTACAGCATGTTTTCTGTCTTAATGGTACATGAAACAATGACTTTCTAACAATTGGTGATATTTAAATTTAATAAAACACAATTTGGGTGAAAATTGTTTTGCCAGTTTACAGCATTATTCAAAAGTCAAGTTTTTTGTTAATACAAGATGAACCATGGAGTTAATCTCCCTGGCCTATTCAGAATAACTAAGGACATTCTCTGAGTTACAAAGTACTCAGCTGAAGCAGAGAGAAGGATTAGCAAGAAGAAGAAAAAACAATGCCTCTTTTAAAAAAAAATGCCGTGTTTAAAAGACCCCTTACTTGATCCGATGATCCGTGGTTACTGTCCTGAAATTCTTAATAATTTTTGAACTAGGATATTGTGTGTTCGTTTTACATTGGCCTAGAAAGATCATATGGCTCATCCTGATGAGAAATTTACTCAGTTAAAACAAGAAAGAGTCTGTTGATCCTTCTTGCATACACCTTCTGGCCCCTGACACATAAGACTTAGAGTGTCTCAGAAATAACCATGAACTACCAGATCACCATTTCTAAGAACATCATTTCTACCTTCAGAGTTTGTGTTGCCTTGGCCCACACAGGGGAGCAGTTATAGCTTGACATCAGAATTTTGAAGGTTAGAAGGGGATAAGGTATTTCAAAACCTTTATTTTTTAAAATAAAAATCCTTATGGAAAGAACTTGTCCTTTTTCACAATTTTAGGGACAGACCCTTGAAACTTCAAACATCTTTTCAAATACCTATGTTATACAAAACATATCATGAAGTTATTTGTGAATAGAATATTATTCAAATAGAGTCACTATAAGTATCTATTCTGGTTGTATTTTTTGTCTCTACCCTACATCTCCATTTTCTCTTTTAATATGGTTCAAGTACTTAGACAATTTTCTCTGCTAAAACCAAAATATGCAAAGGAATTCATCATATAGAGTCATATTTGATCCAGCAATAAAAGTTGCAGGCATGATTCTATAAAATATATACCTCAGACCCAGAATTTCTGGGTGAGTTGCATGAGGAGGTTGTTGGGATGAAATGAACAGAGTCACTTAAAATAGTGTATTGGATTCGTAAAATCTTCATAGGCATACAAAGGTTTTGCCCAAGTAGAAAATAGAAAGTTGTCTTTTTTCTAACATGTTTCAAAACCTATCCTTTCCAAAGGCTTTGCATCTGTGACTGGCCCATCCAAAAGCCTCTTGGAAGTCTTTGCTGCTGGGTAAAGCAAGGAAGATTCAAATAATAAATGAGACAGTTAACTGTTAAAAAGAAAATAAGTCAAATCTAAACATTTAACTGCAAAGGACCCAACAACACCCAAACCCAAACCCAGAGAAATATATACATGGAGGATTGTAGTGACAGGATCCCTTTATCACTATTAACTTTGAGGCCCAAACTACCGTGTGAAGCTGAACTGAGGGCAGCACAGCGGGTGTTCACTCGACCTCTGCAATGGAGAAGCTGGTCAGGGGTGTGGGTGCTGCAGGCAGGCAGCCTCCTGGGGCAGCTCAGCTCCTGCCTGGGGAGGGAGAAGCCGTGGGAGGTCACATGGAATTCATCCTGCACCACTCGCCCAACTTCTGACACTGCCCAGACCACCAGCCCGCCTGGGCCAGCCACCTCTTCCTAGGCCACAGTTACAGTCAAGACCTCGCAGTCAAGGCAATAGAAATGGCTGATGGGACTGAAATGGAAGACCTGCCCCTGTTTACTACCACAAGTGAGTCAATGAGAAAGCACCAAAGCTAAGGCAAGTGACTTACACACTGTCCTTGTCAGCGTAGGCTTACTTAGAAAGGAGATTGGGATGAATGGGACTCAGACCACCATAGCTCTTCTAAGACTCTTGGTATCACTGACAGAGGGGGGCAGGTGGAATAAAAAAGAGTCAGCCTCGTACAGCTAAGGTGACGACAACCAAAGCAAAAAGACGACCTACACATTGGGAAAGGATATTTGCATATTTTGACTCAGACAAAAGCTTGATAACTAGGATCTATAGAAAACTCAAATTAATCCACATGGAAAAAGCCAACAATCCCATATATCAGTGGGCAAGAGACATGAATAGAACCTTCAATAGAGAAGACAGACAAATGGCTTAGTAACATATAAAAATATGCTCTACATCCCTAATTATTAGAGAAATGCAAGTCAAAACCACCCTGAGATACTATCTCACCCTAGTGAGAATGGCCCACATCGCAAAAGCTCAAAACTGCAGATGCTGGCATGGATGTGGAGAGAAGGGAACACTTTTATAATTGCTGATGGGACTGCAAACTAATACAACCTTTTTGGAAGGAAGTATGGAGAACCCTCAAAGAACTCAAGCTAGACCTCCCATTTGATCCTGCAATCCCATTGCTGGACATCTACCCAGAAGAAAAAATAAATCCTTTCACCACAGGGACACTTGCACTAGACTGTTTATTGCAGCTCAATTTATAATCGCCAAAATGTGGAAACAGCCTAAATGCCCACCAACCCAGGAATGGATTAATAAGCTGTGGTATATGTACACCATGGAATATTATTCAGCTATTTAAAAAAAATGGAGACTTTATATCCTTTGTATTAAACTGGATGGATGTGGAAGACATTATTCTTAGTAAAGCATCACAAGAATGAAGAAGCATGAATCCTATGTACTCAATTCTGATATGAGAACAATTAAGGTCCTAGTACATGGTGTACATGGTGAGAGGTGGGGGATGGGGAGAGCTGAGAAGGAGAAGGCAGGAGGGGGTCGGGGGACAAGGGGTATGGTACACTTTTGGGGGACAGGACACAATTATAAAAGGGTCCTTATCTAACAAAAGAAATCAATGTAACCTGGTTCTGTGTACCCTCAATGAATCAACAACAACAACAAAAAAGAGCTCTCCTTCTTTCAGGCCCTATCACTGCGAAAATGCATAAGGACATTTGTGCGATTATAAATCACGCACTCTGAGATGAGTTCATTAACATTGCAAAACCTTCTTTTCTCTTTTCAGTTTTTAAGTGCCAATTTTTTGGTTTAAAATGCCCTTTTTTCTTGCTGGTATAATAGTGGCAGGTAATGAATTTTGCAGTTTGGACTTTGCAACAATATGACTTTAAGTGTAAAAGTGTAAAAAGAAACCAAACTGAAATGAGTTAGGCTGGAGTACTCCTTTTGAAGATTTCCACAAACAGATTCAATAACGTCTTTCTTATCCCCCAAATCTAGGCACAGTCCGTATTATATCAAGAGTGTTCTCAATAAAACATGTGAGCAACACAAAAGGCTAAGGGGTATGTTGTCAGATAAAGAAGAATTTAAATGAGGTCCTTGGTCCCAGCTCTTCAGCAATTTTACATCCATTCTTTCGAGGGCTCTTCTTTTGCTCCCCACTGAGGGTCATCTCAAGATAATGTATATGGACATGACTACCTTCCCTTGCCTCCCAAAATACATCGCTTCTGGGGGCTTCTCCCGTAACTACACCTATCTCTAAAACTGTAGATTAGATGTCTGCTTAAGGAGTCTGAAGTCCAGAGCGTAGATCTAAGTTCTCCAAGGCATTCTTCTCCAGTACAAACGTAGAGGACCTGGCCACTTTTTTTCAAAATGTGTAACTTAACATGACACAAAAACTCCTTTTATTCCTTTGAGTTAGAATTTAGTCTAGAATTATAACTTCTCATGATGCTTTCTTTTCTTTCTCTTATACCTAGCAATCTTCCGAAAATGTAACATCACATCTTCGACTTTATAGAAATAACGACCTCCTTTTATTATCAAGGTTCTAGAGAAGTTGGGGCAAAGGGAAGAAGCTTAAGAGAAAAATTACATGAATAAGAATCTTAAGATGGTGTGCCAACATACCCACAGAAAACAAGGGTTGTCTTTAGAATGTGACCATTATTGTTACATAATAACAATGCAACAGTTTTTGAAAAGTATAATAAACTTTAGGTGCCATATAATTGTAAGCCTTTATCACTTCCCTTTTATAGAGAAGGGGAAAAACAATATTTGGGAGCCAGTAATTTCGAAAAACTTGCCTTAATGAATAAGTACATCAAATAACATTTTATTTCAGCAATTCTTGGCCCAGGGTGATCTTGCCCAACACCCCTACCCCAGAGGACAACTGACAATGTCTGGGGTCAATTCTGATCGTCACAGCTAGAAGGGTACTGCTGGCATTGACACCAAGGATGCTGAACATGCTGTAATGGACAGGACAGTCCCCACAACAAAGAAAAATCTGGTCCTAGAGAGCAATAGTATCATACTTGAAAATCCTGCTCTATTTTTTTCATAGCAAAACAACAAAAAGAGGGTGGACTGACCTCTTTAGGAAATACTTTCACAATCTCTAAATGGATCACTTTGAATCCAGCGCAGTCAGCCTCCCGGGTGCTAGCCTGCTGGAGACAGACGCCAAGAGTCTGGTCTTCCCAATCCATTCTCTTTTCACTCATTCTGTGTCTTTTTAACCACACCAGTGCCAAAACCTTAGTCCCTTCTAGTAATTGAACCAACTCTGCCCCCTGCCTATGATTTAAATAGCTGAGAGCTTGACACTGACAGGCAGAAATCAGGAGTCTTGAAGCTCGAGGAAACAAAAATCTGTGCAAATGCTTAAAAATAGTCTGACTCAGCAAGTGTCAAGAGGTAGACATGTTAATCATAAACATTAGGGCTAAAAAACGCTCAAAGTAGAATCTGAAATCTAGCAGAAGGTCCTTTGTCAGTTTGATTTCATATGAAAATCAGGGTTAAAGCGTTCAAGGCTGTACTATGAATGTGTAGGAACCCTCAGAGAGCTCTATCTGTCCTTCCCCCCTGCCACCCCTGCGGTGTTTGGTTCTTTTACCAATTTACTATTACCATACTCCTGCTTTTTTTTTTTTTTTTTTTTTTTCAGTACAATGTGAGAAAATGACTTTTGTGGACATTCCTGCTGTGAATATTTACATTTTTGAACATTATCTGAAAGGCACCAAGAATTCAAACAATTTGAAATCACAGAGCCTTGCAGGTAGCAATCAGAATAATTTCATACGGATAGAAATTACTATGCTGGGCAAAAAACCATAGCAATAGCACTCTAAACATGAGAGAAAGCAGCCAGGGGAGGAGAATAAAGAGCCAACACTTGCCTAAAACAATAATGTAGTTTACAATCCTATCATTCTATGGGAGCCATTCATAATTTTTGCATACAAATTTGTTTTTTAATAAATGCAAGAATATACTATTGTACATGTGTATCTATACATCAGCACACAGATACTCCTCTTGAAACTTGTCAGTTGTTACTTGGCGTTTACATTTTTGTCAACAATAATGTGCAGTCGGGGGCATCATAAAAATGAGTACAAATGCACAGTCTGCAAGACGTCAGACATTGAACAACCTATTCCAGACTTGTGCCCACTTCGTATCTGTGGACATAGATGAAACAAGCCCATTTTCAGAACCCGTCATCTATTTCCACGTAAAGCACTGTTATTTGAAGAATACATTTTTCTACCATCCCAGAATCAGATCAGAATCAAGTAAACTGTCCTTGAATTACCACCAGATCTGTCATAATCAACATCAACAATAATTGAAGTAACTCTCC
>CAUYPK010030550.1:0-30821 GCA_963574355.1 Loris lydekkerianus
CAAATCAAAACTACTTTGAGATATCACCTAACCCCAGTAAGAGTAGCCCACAGAACAAAATCCCAAAACCAGAAATGTTGGCATGAATGTGGAGGAAAGGGCACACTTCTACACTGCTGGTGGGAATGTCCACTAATACGTTCCTTCTGGAAGGATGTTTGAGGAATACTTAGAGACCTAAGAATAGACCTGTCATTTGATCCTATAATTCCTTTACTAGGTTTATACCCAGAAGATCAATAGTCACAATATAAAAAAGACATCAGTACCAGAATGTTTATTGCAGCCCAATTCATAATTGCTAAGTCATGGAAGAAGCCCAAGTGCCCATTGACTCACGAACGGACTAGCAAATTGTGGTACATGTATACCATGGAATATTATGCAGCCTTAAAGAAAGATGGAGACTTTACCTCTTTCATGTTTACATGGATGGAGCTGGAACATATTCTTCTTATCAAAGTATCTCAGGAATGGAAGAAAAAGTACCCAATGTACTCAGCCCTACTATGAAGCTAAATTATAGCTTTCACATGAAGGCTATAACCCAACTATAGCACAAGACTATGGGGAAAGGGCCAAGGAAGGTGAAAGGAGGGGGGAGGTTTTGGTAGAGGGAGAGTAATGGGTGGGGCCACATCTATGGTGCGTCTTAGAATGGGTACAGGCGATTGCACTAATGTACACAGCTATGATTTAACAATAAAAAATAATAATAAAATAAAAAATCACATAATGAGCTGGACTTTCCTTTATTGCCATCATCGGATTCTTTAAATCATCAGTTACGCAGGCCAGCGCCCTGGGTAGTGCTGCTGGAAGGCCCAGAACTATCTTTGCTTTTGACAAAAGGCTGGAAGCTCACTTTCACTTTCCTTCAAAAGACTTCTTGACCCACAGAAAGTGGGAGAGAGGAGAGCCAATAGTGGATGACTAGAAAGGAAGATTGGTTGGAAGATAAATAACTGAAAGAATGGATGTCATGTCTTAGAGAGCTCCAGGGGCCACATCAGACTCAGCAGACTCACACACACTTCTGTCCACAAAGACTGAAGGGAGGAGGAATAAAGAAAAGAACAGAAGAAGATGGAGAGGAGGGAGAAAGTCAGGGATGACCAGGCTCCTACATCTTACAGCCCACGGGAGGGGCTAGACAGTAATTACACAATCACCCGCACATGTAAAATCACAGCTGTTGTAAGTGCTGAAGACAAGCCTGAAGTCTCATCCTTTCTGAACCAAGAAGGCTTCCCCACAGAGGTGATGTTGAGCTGACAGATAAACACTGACTCCTTAACTAGGAGAAAAGTGAGGCAGCACCTGTGGCTCAAAGGAGTAGGGTGCTGTCCCCATATGCCGGAGGTGGCAAGTTTGAACCTAGCCCCAGCCAAAAACTGCAAAAGAACCAAACCAAAACAAAAACCAGGAGAAATGTGGGGGGAGAAGGTCTCAGACAGAGGAAGGGAATGTGCCACAGCCCTGTGGCTGGATGGATCACAGCCTGCTTGAAGAATGAAGGAAGAACAAGGCTGTTGGAGCCCAAAGGACAAAGGAGTGAGCAGGGGAGAGGGACTGGACCACCAAGGCAGTGCCAGGCAGCAAAGGTTTTTGTCTTCATCTTAAGAACATGGGAAGGCCCAGAGAGCTGTAAACACAGGACTGACGTGTTAAATAATCACCGTGGCTTTAGTGTGGAGAACAGCTTTGTGGAGAGTTAAGAGGAATACGAGAGACCTGCTAGGAGCCCACAGAAGTTGTTCAGAAAGAACCCTATGACTTACTCTATGGTGTTAGAGGTGGAGAGCAGGGTACAGACCTGAGGTGTTTAGAAGATTTTACATACACTTAGTGATGATTATAATGGACCAGGGTGCCCCAATGCTACCCTGACTCAGTGGGAGACTTCAAACTTGTTCATTGTAGCCCAGTGGTTTTCAACTGGGGCAATTTTGCCTCCCAGGGGACATTTGGCAATGTCCAGAAACACTGTGATTTGTTACAACCAGGGCGATAGTGCTATTGGCATCTGGTAGATAGAATTCGGAAATGTTACTAAACCTCCTATAGTCCCTGTCAAGTAATTACCCAGCCCCAAACTGAACAACTCCAAGGTCTAGAAACCCCGTCCTTGACCCACCTGCCCCTATAGAACCTCTCTGAAGGTGGCAGATCCCCACCCTCACCTCACCTCACCCATATGAGTAACAGCCTAGTGGAAAGGGACTTGTCCATGGGACAGCAGCAAGAAGGAGCAGTCAGAGGCTGCTCGGCGTCTGCCACACTCCCAGCTCTGGCAGAGGAAGCTCCTTGCTGCATACAGCTGGTGACACTCTCCTTCCCCTCCTCCCCTTCCTCACGCCAAGATCTGTCTCAGAGTCTAGGAGAGCTGGGAAGATTTGCATCCTCCTGAGGTTGGCCGCGTGCAGAGGCCCGTCTCTCACTTGCATCCCACCCAGGGTTCCTAGTCGTTGACTCCACTGCCATGATGGGTAACTAATGAGTGACCGTGTCTTCAGGTTTGGGGAAGAAGAGACTTTCAAGATAAAAGTACAGGGATCTTTGTATTGCTGAGGTAGGGGAGAAACTTACTAATCAGTACTTTAATTATCCAACATATTATTTTTAATTAAACAATGCTTCACCTTTCTTTGCTGGCTCTATGGTACTTGCCAATATCCTACTCCATTCCTTGGAATCAGGCTGAAGAACAGACCCCAAATCCCTGGTCCTTTCACTCTTCCCTCATCAGTCTCCAGTTTCACCTCTTCATAGCTAACACGGATTTTCTCCTGAATACTCCCACAACAGTGAACTCTTAGCCAGCTCTTGTAAGACTTAGTTTTGCTTTCTCTCAAAAGGTAAGTCATGATCCCAGGCAGTGAATTTTTCTCAAAATCTGTTTTGCTTCCTTCCTCATCCTCACAGAGAATATGGCTTGGCTCACCTATTTCTCTTTCAAGGTGTAGAATCACAACCTCTCCTTTCTGCAGCATGTGATATCCGTGATTTCACAAGGCAGGCCAGAAACAGGAAAAAGGGCAAGTGAGCAAGCAAGAATGAAGGAGAGTAAGTGATTCTCAAAACATCAACAATAAAAAAAAAATATATCGTAACTATAGTCTGTTGATGAATATAAATTTTCCAGATTTTCACGTAGAGAAAACAACATCCCCACAATGGTCTGCATGGTAGAAAGCAAAACCATTTGGTGTTTTGTCACATCCCAGGTGGGGTTTATTTCTTTTCAAAGTCCACAATGTCCCCACATTATCACCGTCCTACCATTGTTGAAAGAATGCCATATTACCCTTGGAAGAACAATGACAACTCTGGAGGATTTATTGATGACAGTCTTTCCCATGAATAGCTAAAAAAAGAAAAAGACTTTGATTTTAGACTGATTGATTTTTCTGCCTTAATGTAATGGGTAGGAAATTGGCTTTCCTCCAGGAAGTTTCAGAGAAAAATCTGATTTTGTTTCCTTTCTGACTCTTAAGGAAGCAGTGATTCATGCCTACCTTGTTGTTACGATGATTGTGATGAATAGGTGAATTATACTGATGTTCAAAGCAGATGCACAGAGCAACAGGACGGCTATTTTTATTTATGTAGGATTTCCAAACATTAACTCAAGCTAAAAGAAATGTATGTGGTAGGCACCCATAGCTAAAGTCATTTCCACATGTGCCATGCATAGACAGCTTTGGGGGAGGAAGAAGTAAATCCAAATAAACACGAACCCATGGTCCATCTCATTAATGGACGAACCCATGATCCATCTCATTAATGGACCGCTGCCTGTATGAAGTGATTTCAAAGTCATCAGGAAATACTCCCACATCCTTAACTGGCTCTCTGGTGATATTTAGAAACATTCACAGTCCTCACTTTTTACAGTTCAGCCCTCATTAAAATGCTAATGTTAATCAAGAAAGTAAGACGTTTAGCCCTTGGAAGTATTAACATTGTATTAGGGTTCTCCAGAGAAACAGAACCAATTGGAGACAGATAATAGATGTTAGATAGATAGATAGATAATAGATACATAGGTGATAGATAGATAGATAGATAGATAGATAGATAGATAGATAGATAGATGATAGATATAGAGATTTCTTTTAGAAAATTGGCTTATAAAATTGTGGGGGCTGGCAAGTCAGAAACGCATAGGGTGTGTGGCAGCCTGGGACTTCCAGCAGAGTCAGTGGATGCTGCAATCTTGAGGCTAAGAGGTTGTCTAGAGACAGAATTTCCTTCCTCCCATGGTTTAAGGATGGGATAGGGAAGAAACTCAGTCTTTTCTCTCAGAGCCTTCAACTAAATGAATGGGGACCACCTACATTATGGAGGACTATCTGCTTTAATCAAAGTCTACTCACTGAAATGTGAATCCCATCTAAACAATACTTTCACAGCAACATGTAAGCTGGCGATTGACAAAACAAATGTGAACCACAGCCAGGCCAAGTTAACCCATAGAATGAACTATCGCAAATGCCTTGGCTTGAATTAGTTCACCACATTTATTTGTCAGTTTCCTGAAGGGCCAGTACTTAGGAAAGGCTAGTTTTGACAAGGCATAAAAAAGAATAAGGAAGAAAAGAACATCAGCGAAGAAATCCCTGACATCAGGAAGCACGTGTCAAACAAGTAGCAGGGAGTCCGAGGCCGGGAGGGGAGCAGTGAAGGCCCAAGATGCTGAGAACTGGGATGTAGGGAAGGGGAGCCCAGAGATCGGAGGTGAAGTTCCCCTAAAAGTTGAAGGATATGAGGAACATGAAATACAACTAAGATATTAGCCTACACTAGTCTCTAAGATCATCTGGTGAGGCTGTTGGACAACTCTTAAACCTCCATCTCTTTTAGGATTCATATAAGAAATAGTAAGAAGAACAGTTAACAGTTAATGATGGGCACTCATCATGTGCCAGGCACTGATTTCTTCAGACATTAATGTTTCCAAAATGAGATGAAAGTTTTTCTCTTATCATCCCCATTTTACAAATGAGAAAACTGAAACCTACAGAGGTTTAAGCAACTTGTCCAGGGACAAACAACCATTACAGAAATCCACATGCTGAGATTTGAACCTATGCAAGCTGCCATCTGAGCTTGCACCAGGAACACGATTCCATCATCTCTGAAACTGCTATTGAAGATATTATCTATTAAGTTGTTCTGTGTTCCTTGTGTTAGAACATATACATACAATATGTTCCTTTTAATACCAGGAAAAAGATTGTATCTCCCCAAGGCCTGGTTTATTTTAGATGTATCAGATAATATAGCCCATTTGGGCTTTTCCTTATGCATAGTCTATAATTTTCTTTTTCAATTTCAGAGCTCCAGTTTATGAATGTTTAATTTATAAGATAAGCCCTATTTGTGAGTAGGAAGATTATAAATCCTAAAATATGTGTAGCATTTTATACATTATGTTGTTGCTTAAAGCAGTCAAATAGCTATGGGCACTGAGAAATTTCATGTTCTTCTAGAAGTCCTATTATCCCAGAAAACACAGTAATAAAAGTACTATCTCTGACAGCAACAGTTAAGGCTCAAACAAATGCCAAGCTTTCAAAAACTCACATTCCAAGCTTAAATGGGTGTCTTCAGCAAGAATTCACTAGAAATTCCAGGCTTTGGAAAAACCAGCTTCTGGTCCCCCTCTAATTTTTGGAATCCTGTGTTCAGGAGCCACATCATTGCTTGGATATCCTGTGGATTTATCTTTGAGTTTGAGCATTAAGCCATCCTACAAGACAGCTAGGCCTACCCACACCAGAATTGTCCAAGTGAAAGCATCACTTGGGCCTTGTCTACTCAAGAAGAGCTGTGATTATCAGGTATCTGGCTTTTAGAGGTTTCCTGCATCATCTTTGTGATCATGCCATTGGCCTAGTCATAGATTCACCTTCTCCCTGAGCTTTTATCCAGAGAATGTAACATTAAGCACTTGAGAAAAAAATGTACAACTACGGCATTTTTATGGAGACTGAGCCACTCTGGCTCAACAAGTATAAATGGATAGAAAATTTGATAATGAGAAAGGCTCTGGATCAGAAAATGACACATCTTGTTGCAAATGATGGAAGACCCAACCCATACTATAAGTAAAAATGAAATTTCCCTCTCTCCATTTCACAATTTATTTTCCTGTGTACTGACTTTAGACAGAGAACACACATGGTAATAAGACAGTAGCAACAAATTTAGCCCCTGTTAGGGTTTCTATATCTTTTAGGGATTCCGAAACTTGAGTCCACTTTCCCAACTATTCAAGCAATCATTCTTGAACACTGTGTCATTGGCCCTGATTGGCCTGCTTCATGCCATGTGTCCATCCCTGAACCAATCCAGTGGCTAGAGTGAGGAGTCAGCCTCTGGGGAACTACATGCACAAATAGTGAGGTCTCCTAATATAATTGGACTGTTCTTATCACAAGAAGAAAGTGGATGCTGTGTGGGAAAACCAGCAAAAGTCAGCCAGCCAAGCCTTGCTTTCTGCCATCCTCGGCCTGCCTCACTCACTTACCTCTTGTTTCTGCGCAACCCACAGTCTATGTGATGCTGTGGCCCTGCCGGTGACTCTACCTTGGTCAAACTCTGCCTACCAAACCTCAGTTGCACTGAAGCCTCTAAGCCCGTGTGCCAAGTCAGACAAGCTGAAGGCTGCTATATGGCATCTCCAATCTGAGTCTCCAGCTTCACCTGTTACCAGTCATAGGCAAACCAGGCAGAATCTGATATTTCTATGATTCAGTTTCAGAGAAACAACTCTTCGAACGTGGCTTTGGATAACAGAAGGGATTTCTTGGAGGCTGCACCCTGGCGGGGGTGGAGGTGGAGGGGTGGGGGGTGAAGGAAGATAATCTGGTGACAGCTAGGGAGAGACAGGATTCCGTTTAACAGAAGCTATTTCTATAAGGGCTGACTGCTAGACGGTTCACATTCATGTGTGAACAACTGACATTCGTGTGTGCATGCATGAGGTGCCTACTGAGTACGGAAGAAGGCTTGGAGGAAAAATGCTCCCTGTAGTTTCTTTTTTCCCATGCAATGTTAAGCCCTCTGGTGTAATCTCCTGCCTCCTCAAAGTAGGAACTGGAGGGCAGCATTGACTTTGTTGTGCTGGGATCTAATTCAGCTCTACTGTGTCTATCACAGTCTCTAAGTGGCTGCTCCAGGAGGGCTGCTCTTGTGTTCAAGTGCCACTGTCATACACTGGTAACTTGAATAGAGTTACTGCATTGCAGTGGAGGCCTGGCTTATGCAGGGAGAAAATCTGAGTAATGATGAAGCAGCTTTTGTATTATCTCGCCATCCCCAGCCCCAGAGCTCATGTATTCACTCCAAATAATGTACTGAGTATGTATTGCATACCTAGCACCCTCTGAGGGCCACGAGCTAGAATATAGAATAAAGAAAAAAGAATTAGGAATGGGGATAGCAAAGTGTAGGGCTGGAGTATGCTAAGAGAATGAGAGAGCCAGAAAACCGTTTGTTTTAACCAAAAGTGTTATCCTTTTGAAATTACTTCCTATATTTATCTTCTAAGAGCAGAGTCCACACTAGATAGACCATAAATCCAACTGGGTTCTGAGAAATAATACATTCTCAGACTCGTCTGAGGTGGGGTTTGCATGCCTGTATGTTTTTCTTGGTTTTATTTGCATGAGAAAAAAAAAAATAGAAAAAAAAAAAAAAGCTTACCAAGCACAGCTGTAAGACTTTAGTTTCAACAAGCTATTAAAATTACTTCTCAGTTCAAAGGGTGAATTTTTGATTTTCATAATTTTCTTCTAAATTTTAGTTATTTGTAGGTTTTCAGTTTCTTTCATTTAGTTGGTCATCCAAAATGCTTTCACATAAGCATGAATAAAGGAGAAAGCAAACCAAGGTATTTTTTTTGTTTGTTTTTTTCACTCCTTAAAGAAAAATTGTTGAATTTATCACTTCAGACATGATTCTTTAGATTGACTGGCTGCAGTAAAGAAGGCTTACAAATAACTGCTAACCATTTTTCTGTCTAACATTTTTTACTTGTTTACATTCCTCATCCAATAAGTGATTTAAATCATTTTCTGCTTCCTCATCCATAATCAATTATTCTTTGCTCTGAGTAAGAAAGTTGTTTGTCACAAGGATGTAATACTATAAAACATTTTAATCAGCTTGATTTTTTTTTTTAAGGGTAGAATTGTACATTGTTGAATGGAGCCCTTGGCTTGAAAAGCATTGCCTTGACCTCTCCCATGTCTACCTTCAGGGGCGATAAACTTCCTCTGGAGTGGAAGAGTGATCATCTGTGGGGAAGTGAAAGCCAGTGTTTCATTTGAAGATGTGCATGCTCATAACTTGCTTGCCAAACACATAAAATTAGCTAGAAATCAAAACTAGTTAAAACACAATTATTTGGAGAAAAATTTGAACTGCAACTAATTTACCCATTCTGATCAGAATAACTTACAGAGCAAAAACTGTGGTCTAGGAAAACCCTATTAGAAAAAAGTTGAGCATTGGACATAATTCCTCTTCATTAATGGGTACACATATACAGTTAGAGAGAAGAGACAAGACATGGTATTCTACAGATCAGCAGCATTAATCTACTGTACATTCCAAAATTGCTAGAAGAGAACTAGAATGTTCCCAGCATAAAGAAAAGATATATATGTAAGATCATGGAAATCCCAATGACCCTGATTTGAATATATGAAAGGACATGTATCTATCACATGTATCTATGTAAGGCTGGAGCTATAAGAGCTACCCAGGATTGGGGAATGCTGCCCAGGGACTGATTTAACTTGTATCACAGAGTGAATGGCCTCCCCAGAGCTAAAGGGTTGAGTGTTCATATATCAGAGCCCAAATTCCCAGCTCCAGTTTCTGAGACAAAGCTAGAGTGGGAGCAAAAGCACTATTTCTCCTCAAAAGAGATGTTTTCATGTTGAGCATTTGAAAGTGAATTACAACTCATGTTAATTTTTGAGATTATAGAAAGGTTGCGAGAAGGAAGGATAAAAAATTAAGTAGTGGGGAAGAAAGCAACTGACCTAAGTACCTTCAAAAAACTGTGTTAACTGAATTCTATGAGGCTAATCACAAAAAGAACTGCCCACAAATGCTAACCTCTAGCTGGGGGGGGTTGTTCCTCCCCGGGATATGGGTTCACAATCCTGAAACGATTTTATGTACATAATAAGGTTGAGGTAATAAGTAAGCATAGTATAGATAATGACAGCCAGGTTTTTTATAATTGGACAAAAATGTTATAAACAAAGAAAAGGTTAGAAGGAACTTTTGTTTTATGGAATTGAAGTTTGAGAAATTGGTATAAACTGATTTTAAAAAATATATGTGCATAGATACAGAAATATGTATGTATGTGTGTGTGTAATGTGTACACGTATGTGCACATTAGTATACGTGCATGTAGCCGTAGTTTTATCTGCTGGGAGGGCCTAGGAGAAGTGACACCCCAGTAAAAATGAGCACATGTGGTACCAAGATTGTGGTTTTCAAGGGCTATTCTCCAATAAAAAGAAAACAGGGTGCTCCATAGAGAAGGGTTGAACCCAGGGCTGGGGCAGAGAAAATACAAGATGAGCAGTACTCAGAAAAAAAGTAGGAGGGAAGGATGAGGGTATACAGAAAGGGTGTGGAGGCCCACCTGAGAGAGGTCATAGTGGCCACATCTGAAGCAGTTCAAGCAATAAAATTAAGAATGATGGCATTGGGTTATAACCCAAAGGAGAAAATAAATACCCTTAAGTCTACACTGATAGAAACAACAAACTAAGCAAACATTATAAGAGGTGAAGAAGAAATGGACTTTTCCCTACAGATTCCCACTATTGAATATAGATGGAATAAGGGAACTAGGAAGTTCCCATCATCACACCACAGCAGTTTTTGCTGCAGGCAAGAGTCACTAATGGCTGTTAAAATTAGTGGGCAAATGTTGAAGGAGAAACAGGGTATTTGTACAGTCTTGAAGCCTGTATTAATTATAAAGGCAGAGACGGGAACTTTACACTGGAAAACCTGAAGCCGAGTGCTCGATGTCAACCTCATCAGGAAGAAGGCAAATCAGCATCCGGACCTCTGACCCAGGCCCTGAGAAAGGCCCGGGGCCTCTGTGCTATTCTTCCCGGCAACACATGACTTCGCTCGACTCCCAGGAAAACATGGCAGGAACCTAAACTGAGGAATGTTTTACAAAGTAACAGTGCTCTTCTCCAGTGTCAAGGTGGTGAAAGACAAGGGAAGTCTCACAGACTAAATGAGACTCGGGAGACATGACGATTAACTGCAAAGCCATCCTGGGACAGAAAAAAAAAAAAAGGCATTTGGTAGAAAAATTGGTAAAATCTAAAAAAGTCTTTATTAATTGTATTGAATCAGCATTAATTTTCCAATATTGATTTAGTATTACTGTGTAAATTGTTAACATTATGGAAAGCTAAGTGTAAGATACCTGGAAATTCTGTTCTGTTTGGGGGACCCTTCTGTAAATACAAAATTATCTTAAAATAGAAAGCTAAAAAATCAAAAAAACAAAACAAGAAATATTTAGCAGTATTTTTTTTCTACAGATAGATTTGGGATCCTTCAGGGATGATGTTTGCTTCCCATCACCGGAATTACCAGAAACTTTAGTGGCTTAGACCACACAGAATTTTTATCTTATACTTCTGTAGGTCAGAATTCGACATGAGTCTCACCGGACTAAAATCAAGGTGTTGGCAGAACTGAGTTCCCTTCTGGAAAGGTCATGGGAGGATTTTCATTGCCTCTTTTGGCATCTAGAGACTGCCTGCTCCTCTTGCTTTCTGACTCCTTCCTCTGTCTACAAAGCCAGCCACAGCAGGTCCCATAGTTAAAGAAGGACCACTAGGAAGGGTTTTCCTCTTTTAAGGACTAAGGTGATTAGATTGAGGTGACCTGGACAATCCCCTGCCAAAGCTATTAACTTAATCCCACCTAATTGCCTCGTAGTGAAACAGTCATGGGTTTAGAGGATTAGAGCATCTTGTGGGTGAGGGCCCGTTCTTCTGCCTGGCACAGGAACTTTTCAGTGAGGAGATAACTCTCTCCATTCCAGCAACAGGGAACCCTTAAAAGCAGATGGGACAATTCCCCAGGGCTTCCTCTTTGAAATCAATTGGAGCATTTTGCAGGGTCTAGCACCTAGGAAGTTTCCAGTTAATTCATGATTGCCAATTTGTGCTAAAAATGAAATCACACGGCCATTACTGGTTCTCCAGTCAATGCCCCACTGCCTCCAGGGTGGTTCATCTGTACTCAAATGGTGTTCCCCTTTCTACCATGAAGGCACCCACGTTGTAGGATCTGCATATCCAGGCTTCCCATTCTCAAGCAGGGCTGGGGCTGGGCATCCTGGGGGTACCATTGATCATCCTGCTCTACCACATATCTGCTTCAGTGCCCCTCACCAGGCACAGGATGAGTGTTTAATGAACGATCGTTAAAAGGAATCCTTGGCAAGGAATTTGCTTTTGCTTTTTGTATCCAGAACTGCACATTCTTACTTCAGATCTGCCTTGGCCTGTTAAAAATGGAAACCTACATTCACTCTGCTTCCAGAAGAAGAGTGTGAGAAGGAATAGGAAGCAGTTCCATCCATAATGTTGGTGTAGCAGAGGAGATGTTTTTATTATGGTCTTTGATGCAAACAGGGAGAGTCAGGCTGAAAACACAATTGTCATGGATGATTTAAATGTTAAAATCTTAGCACTTTGAAGTACCTTATGCAATGCCTATGCCCTCACATGGGTCTCAGATATTTATGTCAATAAATGCACATTCTGTTCATATGCTCTGTTAATGGCTTTTTGGCCCATTTGCCAAAGCAACTAAATGTAGACTGCACATTGGCACCCCCTGAGGTGCTTTGTAAAAGTATTGATATTTTCACTTGCCCTCAAAAATTCTCATTTAATTATTCTGTCAGGGTCCCACACATTCACATATTTAAAAATCCCCCAACGATTCTAACATGA
Organism: Loris lydekkerianus; assembly: GCA_963574355.1. NCBI lineage: Eukaryota > Metazoa > Chordata > Mammalia > Primates > Lorisidae > Loris > Loris lydekkerianus. Next base: position 12,030 of record CAUYPK010030550.1, read on the forward strand.
AACCAGGAAAGAGACACCCTACTAAAGAAATAAAGTGTGTTTCTTGATATTAAAATTCAAAAGTGACCTGCTGGAGTAATGGCGTGAGGTAAAGGTAGTCACCCCGTGGTGGAATATGTCTCCATTGCTTATGAGTGAATGAAGCCTCTCCTTTCACCTGTCTCTACTGAGGTCTAACCAGTGGTCCTTTTCACTCCTGGCTCAAATTTCTCATCACTCCTCTCCCAGTTGTGGTTCCTGCCCCATCCCACCTCTTTCTTCTTGATCTTTTGCTGAACCAGGAATAATGCTCCATCTGCTGCTCCCTGCAGCCACCTGCACACTTTGTCACTCTCCTGACCCTGCTGTTCTCCTTCATCTTTCTTTCATATATGCTTATCCCTCTGGGTCCATTGCTATTTCTAAATGTAAATAATGGGAAGAATCAGAGTGGAAAAGGAATTCGGGTGATGTAAGGCAGCCCCCATAAAAACATGCTTCTCAGATCCCCAGCAGTACCATGAACTGATGGCCCTCGGTGCTATGCTCTGAAATCTACCACTACCTTAGCACAAGGCCACCGTTCCCCAGGGTGCTCCCAGCCAGTGGCTGAGCACAGCAGCATCTTAATTCTGACCTGTCCCTGGGACCCTCAAGGTCTTCTGGCTGGTGACTGTGACTCAAGTCTCATCAGCCTCGCTAAACTTACCTATGACTGCACTGCACACAGAGCCTCTCCATCCCCCTTATATTCCTTTGCTGGCTTCATCCCAAAGGTCAGACCTACATCTAGGACCGACTGCTCTCCCAGGCACTCCCAGCTCCCTCTCCATTTCCCCACCCAGGCAGCTTGCTGGTAAATTTTTGGTACATCTAATCCCATCTTGGCTTCTGCTTCCTTGAGAATCTAAACTAGCATGTGTACTGCAGGAGAAAGTTGTAAAAAAAAAAAAGTGAATTTTACTCTAAAAGAAGGTGACATTTTCTAACCATTTATTGATCACAAGATAGTATGCATATATATATATATATATCCATGCACAGGCCACTCATTTTTAAAAACAAAAAGGATTTACAAGATAGACACATAAGAAATAAACAATGAGGCAACTGAATAGAAAAAGGAAAGGCTCACAGTGCACACAGTAAAGCCGCTTAGCGGTGGTTCTCAACCCTGGCTCCACAGTGGAATCACCCAGAAAACTTGTAAAAGATGCCAATCTCCTGCCTGAGATTCTGATGCAAGTGGTCTGGGCTGAGCCTGGGCATTTGCATTTAAAAAGCTCCCCAGATGATTCTAGTGTTCAGTGAGGTTGAAGAACCCTACCCTATAGGTACACACAGAGGCAGGCCCCAATTTACAGTACCTATAAGATGTAAACTACTCAGCTGCTCAGGAGAAATATGGTTAATCGTAGTCCTGAGGGAAGAAAAAACTTTCTTCAGCAGATCATCATAAAGGAAACACTGTGGGATGTCATCAACCACATCCTTAACAACATCCCTGCAGTAAACACTGAAGTAAGTTTCACAGAATTGCTTCCTATGACATCCCTCCATGTCGCCAGGTTCTTTCCATGTGCTACCACTTAGCACAAGCAGGTTCTATTCATGTACAAATTTGGAGGGGAATTTTCCACTTTGGTTAGTGTGTCTCTCCCTGGGGAGGCTTCATGCTATGTTGTATGTGGTTGGATACCATGTGTTTGAGTACCAGAGAACATCCACTTTTTGTAAAATTCATTTTCTATATTGGGATTCCATAGATAGCAAGAGTGTTTGAAAATCTCACTCTAATTTAATAAAAAAAAAAAAGAAAGAAAGAAAGAAAGAAAAAAAAAAGAAAAGAAAGTCCCTTTGGAGGTCTGTCTTCACAAGTATTAATAAATGGATACCATATCTTAAAAAAATAAAGAAAGAAAGAAAGAAAGAAAGAAAGAAAGAAAGAAAGAAAGAAAGAAAGAAAGAAAGAAAGAAAATCTCACTCTAGTCTATAGGGAAAAATAACCCTTTCGTTCTTTAATGATTCTAGGTTGGTCCCAATTTAGCTCACAATAGACCCTGAATTCAGAATCTTGGAAATAATTAACTTCACTATGAGATGATCAGGAAAGATGAACTTCAGAGTATGACTCAATATCCAAGTAGGCTGTGCACACTTAGTGTGGGGGATATCAACAGGGGAAGAGACCCCCTCCAGCTGACATTAGGCCATGTCAGACCAGAAAAATAAAGTCCTCCCACATGGCCAGAAAGTTTGAGGACAGTAATCCTAAGCTCAACAGAGTCACTACCTCACAGTTAATGCTTTTCATTTCTTCATAGCCATGGAGAGACATTATCTGAAACATTGAACTTGTAGTAATGAGTTCATGAAAATCTGGCTGTCTTGGGAAATGATACTCTAATGCATCAGAAAGGTCAACCCCCTGGGACTTCAACCATAGGCTCCAATCTGACCATGCCTCATTTCAGGGCACATCCTTCATCTTTAGAGGCACACCTGGGCACAGACCACACCTCTGAGAGCATTCCCCATGCCAGACTTACACCAGCACTACATGCTGAACTTCTATTCCTAGCATCCTTGTAACCAACCTGGAATTGCAGGGTTTAAGATGTTTAATAAATGAGTTTTCCCCATCAACTATGATTTCTAACCTCCTTGCTTTTTGAGCTACAGTTCACTATAGCTTCTGAGTAGAAAAAATTCAATATACAGTCCTATTACCTATGAATTAATGCATGCCTCAAGGATGTTGTTTTTTACCTGGTGGAGAGTGCATTCTAGAATGACTATAGTAATGACTTTGAATAACTTAAGTAGGAGCTCAGTTGAAAATCACAGAAACAAATAGCAATAGTGTACTATAAGTTCCAAACTGAGTCTAATCCAGATGTGTGAACAACACTGTTCAAAGAATCAGGGTTCATCTGAAGAATACAGGCATTGGTGGCACATTTCTCACACTGATTGAAGCCATCTATGACAAACCCACAGCTAATGTTATACTGAATAGAGTAAAACCTAAAGCTTTTTCACACAGAACTGTAACAAGACAAGGTTGTCCTCTATCACCACTACTATTCAACATAGTGCTGGAAGTACTAGCCAATATAATCAGGCAAGAGAAGAAAATCAAGAGCATCCAAATGGGGGCAGAGGAAATGAAACTCTCTTTCTTTGCTGATGATATGATTTTATACTTAGAGAACCCCAAAGAGGTTAGAGATACCACAAGACTCCTGGAAGTGATCAAAAAATACAGTAATGTCTCAGGATATAAAATCAATGTTCAAAAATCAGTAGCCTTTGTATATGCCAATAACAGCCAAAATGAGAAAGAAATAAAGGACAGAATACCCTTTTCAGTAGCTTCAAAGAAAATGAAATACCTAGGAATATACCTCACAAAAGAGGTGAAGGACCTCTAAGAAAGAAAACTACAAGGGTGGCACCTGTGGTTCAGTGGGTAGGACACCAGCCTCATATACCAAGGGTGGTGGGTTCGAACATGGCCCTGGTCAAACTGCAACAAAAAATAGCCAGGCACTGTGGCAGGTGCCTGTAGTCCCAGCTACTTGGGAGGCTGAGGCAAGAGAATTGCCTAAGCTCAGGAGTTGGAGGTTGCTATGTGCTGTGACACCACAGCACTCTACCGAGGGTGATAAAGTGAGACTCTTTATCTTAAAAAAAAAAAAAAAAGAAAGAAAGAAAGAAAGAGAGAGAGAAGAAGAAAAGAAAGAAAACTAGGAAACCACAATAAAAGAAATAGCAGAAGATATTAACAAATGGAAGAACATGCCATGCTCATGGCTGGGAAAAATCAACACTGTTAAAATATCTATACTTCCCAACGCACTCTATAGATTCAGTGCCATACCTATTAAAATACCAACATCATACTTTCAAGACCTGGAAAAAAAATGATTCTGCATTTTTTATGGAACCAGAAAAGACCTGTTTAGCCAAGGCAATTCTTAGTAATAAAACAAATCCAGAGACATCATCAGCATCACCAGACTTCAGGCTGCACTACAAGGCCATAGTGATCAAAACAGCATGGTACTGGCACAAAAAATAGAGACATAGACATCTGGAACTGAATAGAAAATCAGGAGATGAAACTAACATCTTACAGCCACCTAATCTTTGATAAACCAAACAAGAACATACACTGGAGGAAAGAATCCTTATTCAATGAATGGTGCTGGGAGAACAGGATATCCTTATGCAAACGACTAAAACTGGACCCACACCTTTCTCCACTCACAAAAATTGAATCAAGACAGAACACAATAAAAATCCTCAAAGAAAGTGTGGGGAAAACACTTGAAGCTATCAGCCTGGGGAAAGACTTTATGAGGAAGACTTCTGTGGCACTTGCAAGAACAACAAAAATAAACAAATTGGACTTAATTAAACTGAAAAGCTTCTGTACAGCTAAGGAGACAACCAAAGCAAATAGACAACCTACACAATGGAAAAGGATATTTGCATATTTTGAATTGGACAAAAGCTTGATACCTAGGATCTACAGAGAACTCAAATTAGTCAACATGAAAAAAGCCAACAATCCCATAGATAGCTGGGCAAGAGAGATGAATAGAACCTTCTTTAGAGAAGACAGACAAATGGCTAACAAACATGAAAAATGCTCATCATCCCTAATCATTAGAGAAATGTAAATCAAAACCACTCTGAGATACCATCTAACCCAAGCAAGAATGGCCCACATCACAAAATCTCAAAACTGCAGATGCTGGCATGGATGTGGAGAGAAGGGAACACTTTTACACTGCTGGTGGGACTGCAAACTAACACAACCTTTTGGGGACTGCAAACTAATACAACATTTTTGGAAGGAAATATGTAGAATCCTCAAAGAACTCAAACTAGATCTCCCATTTGATCCTGCAATCCCATACTTTTTTGATACTGGGCATCCACCCAGAAGCAAAAAAATCCTTTTACCATAAGGACACTTGCACTAGACTGTTTATCACAGCTCAATTTACAATCACCAAAATACAGAAACAGCCTAAATGCCCACCAACCCAGGAATGGATTAACAAGCTGTGGTATATATATGCCATGGATACTATTCAGCCACTAAAAAAAAATGGAGACACTACCTCTTTCGTATTAACCTGTATGGAAGTGAAACACATTATTCTTATTAAAGCATCACAAGAATGGAGAAGCAAGAATCCTATGTACACAATCCTGATATGTGGACAATTAATGACCTATTACAGGGGTGGGAGGGAGGAAGGGGAGAGCAGAGGGAAGGAAGGGAAGGTCACAGTGTGTGGCACAACTTTTGGTGGGTAGGACACAACTTTAAGAGGGTCTTTAACAAATGCCATCAGAAACCCGGTTCTTTGTACCCTCAATGAATCCCCAGAAAATAAAAATAAAAAAAGAAAGAAACAAAAAACAAAGAATCAGAGTTCAAAGAAACCCAGAAGGAAAGAGCAAAAAAAGAGAAAAATTACATCTGCTCATCAATTTGGATTATTATTATATCACCACTATTCTGGACTTCAAACAGATGTACACAGAAAACCTTTTTGTGGCTCAAGCTTTATATTTTAAGTATCATGATTTTTAACTTAAAACACACATTCACCTCCTAACCCCACTTTATTTCCTCCAACAAGCTAAAAAATAAAGGCCAGTCATGGTGGCTCACCCCAGTAATCCTAGCCCTTCTGGCTAGAAGGTGGAACTGATGTTCAGTTGAGGACAGGAGTTTGAGACCAACCAAAGCAACATAGCAGGACTCCATCTCTACTAAAAATAGAAAAATTAGCTGGGCATGATGGCACATGCCTGTAGTCCCAGTTACTAGGAAGGCTGAGGCAAGAGGATTGCTTGAGCCCAGGAGTTTAAGGTTGTAGTGAGCTATAATCACACCACTGCAGCTCTTTAGCCTGAGTGACAGAGCAAGACCTTATCTCAAAACAAAACAAAACAAAACAAAACAATCAAACAAAAAGAATGAAAGAAAGAAAGGGACCCCCCCATGACTGGTAGCATTTGGGGAGCCTGTTAGACACACTATCCTCACCTCTCCTGCCAGTTTAATAGTCCCTGACTTCTACTAAAGAATGCGAGTAATAAATCTATCAGGTTCTTATTAGAGAGAAAAATCTTAATAACACAGAAACATAAAAAATCAGTGAGCATGTAAGAAAAACAAAGCTACCAAAGTAGGATAAATGTGGAGACTGGCTAGAAGATCAACTTCTCCACCATCTTGGTTTACCCCACATCCGCCTTGGCTACAGACCTGGTATCAGCAGAGCATGAATGGGCCAAAGGGCTCCACATCCTAGCCCAGTACTGACTGTGATTCCTTTGCAGTGTAATCACTGTTCACTTTCTGTTCATTCATAGCTCCCCCTTGCCACGTTATGGGCCCTCATGCTCCTGCCTCAGTGTGGCCGCAGCAGGGTGGCTTGGGAAGCAGTCACATGAGACAGGTTCTCCCCAGGGAGTCTGGTCAAGCCTTTGGCAGGCTTCCTGGTTACCAAAATAAAATCCGTTTCCTTGCTTCTAGTTTTAAAGGCTACTATATACTCCATGCAAATAATGACTTGGGTGGAATTTAATACCTGGCATTTTGCTAAGCTCTCCACTTCTCTTCAAAACTGTCAAACTTTTGTTGAGACACTATAAGGGTAAATTTTGAGATCCTTTTTTTTTCCATCCTGAGTGAAAGACAAGGCCAGCAAGTTTAAAATGAAGGGCTCCTCTAGTCCCGGGCTGAGCGGAAATGAGCATAAAACCAGCCTGTGGAAAATATCAGTAAATCAGGTCTGGAAATTGGCCTTCTCTCTTCTTCCCCTAAGGCAGAGAAAGTGAAGTAAGGAGAGAGAGGTTTTATCAAATTGGACTTTACTTCATTATTCTCAATAAATCATGAATGCACCACTCTCCGAGTAACCTCACCCGGGGTGATGTTTTTTTAAATGCGGTGTCTTTCTCAGACGTGCCTGGTTACAATCCACTGGTGACTGCACAGGAAGGTTATCAGTAGGAGAGATTCTGCTGCGAAAGCATTTGAAATAGGCCTGGGGCATTCTTAAATGTATTGAACCTTTTCTACTGTGTCTGTGTCTGTGAGTGCACAGTCAGTGGCATTTGAAAAGATAATCTTTTAAAGATCTTTTAAGAGCATTTTTATCTGATTATAAATAAAAGAAACATGGTTACCATAGAAAATGTACCATAAGGAAATATTCAGAAAGGTGCACAGAGATTTATTGACAAAGCGATTCATCATTGCATTATTTTTAATTCCAAAGCTGTACACAATATAAATGTCCCCAAATAGAGTTTTGTTAGATAAAACAGTTCTGTGAAGTCATTAAAAATTATTTAAGAGTATGGGGCAGTGGTCACCATATATTAAGAGGGAAAATATTATATAAGGTGATAATATTATAGATACATTATATTCCCCCCCCCTCCTTTTTTTTTTTTACAAGAGAAAGACTGATTTTAACTCAAGTTGGGGGGAGGACAGAAGAGGAAGCAGGAAGAGGGAAAAAGGGTTTGTTTGTTTTTTAATTAAATCATAGCTGTGTACACTTATGCAATCATGGCATACCATGTGCTGGTTTTATATACAATTTGAGATATTTTCATCACACTGGTTAACATAGCCTTTCTGGCTTTTTCTTATTATTGTGTTAAAACATTTATATTCTACATTTAGTAAGTTTCACATGTACCCTTGTAATATGTACCTTAGATGTGGTCCCACCAATTACCCTCCCTCCCCCCACCCTCCCTTCCCTTTCCCCTTTACCCATATTCTTGGGCTATACTTGGGTTATAGCTTTCATATGAAAGCCATAAATTAGTTTCATAGTAGGGCTGACTACATTGGATACTTTTTCTTCCATTCTTGAGATACTTTGCTGAGAAGAATATGTTCCAGTTCCATCCATGTAAACATGAAAGAAAAATATGGAATGCTTCACAAATTTGCATGTCATCCTTGCGCAGGGGCCATGCTAATCTTCTCTGTATGGTTCCAATTTTAGTATATGTGCTGCCAAAGTGAGCGGAGGGGGGATATTTTTAAATACTTACTCATTAATTTACTTATTTTAAAAAAGAAGACATTCTAAAATGTTAAATATGTCATTATTTCTGGATGATTTCAGCTTAAGTAATTCTCATCTTCCTTACATATTTATGTATTTTATGAAATGTACACAATCACTATATATTATGTATAGAAGTGGGGGAGGATGATCCTTGGTAATTTTTTACTCTCAAGTTCTAACAAGCCAATTATTCCAGTCCCTATAGAACTAGTTGCATTCTATAACTCTGTTGCAGGCCAGTGGATTATAACAGTGAAGGCCACCCAATTTGGGGCTGGGTCTTCTGCTCTTCAAGGAGAGAAGTGAAATGTCTCCACCTCCCTTGAGGCTGAAGTAAGTGAATTTCTACTCAGGTTCTTCGCCTTTCAGGCTGTTTGGCTACTCAAACTCCCCTAGGTGGGGAACAGTTTTCCCCTCCCAAAGCCTTTGTTCTCCATCTTCTTCCTGGAGCAGGCAGACAGAGAAAAGACATACACAGTGTGTCCATCTCTGGGTCTTCTCATGGGGGGAGGGCGCCCCACACCCCCTGTAACTGACCAGTGTGTTCTGGGCAGGAGCCTCAGGTTTGGAGAGAGTGTGTGATCAAAGTTCTCTACTTTCTCCCAGGCTGCACACTTCCACCTTTATTTGCTTAAGGAAACCAGAGCACGTGTTAGTGAAAAAATATATTTAATGATAGTGAATACAAGTCTTTCTAAGGTAGTTAACCATTAAACTAAGTCAGTGTTACAGAACTTGAATTTCAACCCACGTAGATGTGTTCATCTTCTCCAACAGATGTTCACTGGGTACCTACTTTGCACCCACAAACTCAGGGGTATAAAGAAATGACCACAGTTGGCAACTTTCCTGCCCTGGGGAAATTAAACACAAGAGAAAGTTACATCACTATATGTAACAATATAGCTTACTGTTGTTAGAATAATATATCTTAAGGACTGCCAGTTTTGTATTTCAAACCTCCCTGTGTTCCAAATAAATAGAATGCCCAGAATAATTTTAGTTTTATTGTGCAAAATTAACATTAAAAAAAATTATTATAGTCTTCCCAAATCTCAATGTTGTAAGAGAATGTCATTTAATGAATGTAGTTATTTAGAGATACAAATCAGCCATTATTTTTCTTTTTTTATAAGGATATTGGGTTTGGTGATATCATTATCTTCACTAGCCTCTAATGCTAGGGAACAGAAGATTGATCCAATTTCCCCAAATCTTTAGTGTAGTAAGTTTTTATGCAAGTGGAAAACTTAATGCTAACAGAAACAAATTTGACCACACTTTTAAAATCACAGGAAAATTGCTAATTCTGTGGTCATTCATTCTCATGCCATGTACTCCAACACAGGAAACTATGAGAAATGTAACCACTGGTAAAATTAAACCTGCAATTATAGCACCAATTTCTAGGATATGTTGATTTTGCTCTATTTTGCAACATGTATGCAAATATATAAAATTTTCTCATTTATTTTTTACATGTTGACCTTGTAAACACAGAGTTTGTCGCATAAGAATGATTTGAATGAATTTAAGACAATTTCTGATCTTGCTTCTGGTCTTCCTTGTGTGTGATTTTTAAAATTGTCACCTAATATAAGAGCGATAAAACACTTGGTGTATTAAACAACCTACCCTTGAAAACACTGTTCAGAAAAAAGAAACACATAGAAAACTATGCTGCATCCCAGTCCACCATCCTTCTATCCCATAATTATCTTTGTCATCTAGTGTTTATGTCAACCTCTGCATTGGCAAAGAATTTTCATCACACTTCTGATCTTTACTAATACCCACCGTCTACTTCCAGGACTTTTTCGAGGTGTGCTTTATTTCTCTCGTCCGCTACCCTCAGCATTCCATAGTCCCTGGAGCAGAGTATCCAGGGCTTCACTAGACCCTATCCTAGAACCATTCAAATAGCTCCCAAGTTTTCCTCATTGGTTGAAACTTTCTCTGACCAGAATCTTCATTCCATCACTGTTATCTGCATAATTTTCTTTCTTTTTTTTTTTGGAGACAAGAGTCTCATTATGTCTCCCTCGTTAGAGTGCCATGGCATCACAGTTCACAGCAACCTCAAACTCTTGGGCTTAAGGAACTCTCTTGCCCCAGCCTCCCAAGTAGCCAGGACTACAGGTGTCTGCCACAACACCCAGCTATTTTTTGGTTGCAGTTGTTATTGTTGTTTGGCGGGCCCAGACCATTGTTATTGTTGTTTAGTAGGCCCAGGCCAGGCTCAAACCCGCCACCTTCGGTGTACGTGGCTGGCGCCCTACTCATTGAGCTCTGGGTGCCAAGCCTGTTATCTACATAATTAAGTTTTGATCTTTTTCCTCTTCCACACCTTTAGTGAACTGTTACCTTAATGTATTTTGTCCAATTCTCATATGTATTATATGCCTCCCTGGATCAGTACTGTCTGTCTTAACATGCCTATACCACTGGCAAGGTCCCTGGCTGATATAAAGGACACAGTAGTTCACTGGAATGGCACATCCCTACTCACAGATCTGAAGTGGGAATGAGGGCAACGCTGGGAATCATTAATACTGAGCACTTGGTGCTTTGCGTGCACTGTCTAGATCAAGCCCACATGGTCTAAATGTGAAGCCACTGCTTTAAACACTACACTATGCAGCTGTGTTGAGGAGGAAACAGCAAGAAGCAGAAGAGGAGAAGGAGAAAGAAAATGGAATTACAGTGGTGCCAGAAAGAAAAATCGAACTTCGCAGTTAGATGAAACATTTACCTATTATGTCAAGTTTGTTAGCAGTAGCAGAACAAAGAAAACGATATTTCTTCCAGAATAAGCAGTATGCCTTCCAGATCTCACCCCTTTCAGACCACTTCAGAGTGATGATTGTTAATGCCAGTAGGAATTGTCTAATGGTCTAGTAGACAGTATGGAATGACATCCTGACTGGCACTTCCTAATGTATGGTCACATATGTACATATGACCACACACATACGTATGGCCTACGGGTAACAGCTACTGAACAAATGCAAAGTCCCATGCACCAGGTAGTGTGCTGTGTGCTGCACCTGCCTAGACATCAAAAATCATATGGTCCCTGCTGTAATTCAGTAATGGAGAAAGGAAATGTGGCACTGAGAGACACTACATAGGTCCTGTAAAGTGGATCTTCTTGGGGGAAGTTATGCCTGAGGCATTCTCTAAAGGATGAGTTTGGTGTTAACCAAGAAGGGAAAAGGAAGCGCAGGCCAAGCAAAGAAACCACATGTGCAAAGGTCCTACCTCAAATGAAAGAAGAGGTTTATTAAAATAGTATAAATAAAAGCATCCAGCACAGCTACTGGCCAGTGGTAATAATGTTGACAATGATGATGACCATGGTGGAGGTGGTGGCTATAGGGATCAAAACTGCAATGAAGGAATAGATCCCTTTCAAATTATTATCATCACATTGTCTTAACCAACAGTAAATCTGATTCATTGAGATCTTTTTTCTAGCTTCCAGATCATCCTTTAACTAATGTACTTTTTTCAAAAGTGCATTTCCTATGGGTAGGCAAGAAAAAGGAAAAAGAAGGAGAAGTAGAGGTCTAGGTGATGGAACTGACTAAAATGTCTCTTATCTACATATTTTCTTATGTGCAGCATTATGAGGCTAGTTTTTTTAATCTTTGCAAATGGAAGAAAAATATACAGATGATCTGCTGTGTTTGTTATGGTATAGATCAACAGTTTCTCCAGAGAAAAATCTAATTGGTGTAGTTAAATAAAACATTTACCTAGTATTTGAAGTTTGTTAGGAGTAGCAGAACAAAGAAAACAATATTTGTCTCAAAGTAAGCAGTCGTTTTCTAGCCCTCACCCCTTCAGACCACTTCAGAGTGATCGGTAGTGGCAGTAGGAATTGTCTAATGGTCTTGCAGGCAGTACAGAAAACACGGTTCACGTAGTTTCCTTGTTCCCCTTATTATTTACCAGCCATCTGAAATATAACAGGTAGGCACTTATTTGAAATACTTCTGAAATGCTATGGTAAAATATGCAGTGAATATGATTTGCATGGATATTAAGCCCCTATGCATGGCCTTTCTACAGTTGTTGTTCAAATAACAAAGTTCAAAAGATGGAAAATCTAACAGTCACAAACACTGAATTCCCACACCCAAAAGATTTCCATAAAAGCCAAATAAAAACATACAGAAAGGCGGGACTGCTCACCCTCATTTTCTTTTAAGTTGACTGGCTAATTTCTATTAGACCCCACCTGCTTTGTTTACTTAATGATTATTTCCAGTAGGTTATTGCATAAAGGAGTAGGAAAATAAAACTACAAGCATGAGCTACAAAAACTGCAGTCTCCCTATCAGGGCATTGGGAATAATTGAATTGTCTGAAGCAGAAATTCTACGACAAGTATTCTTCCACCCAAATTCTGAAATTACATTCAAAATTGTGTGTTCATTTGCATAGGTACATTTTTTGCCTTTGGGGAAAGGAGTTCAACAGAGCTTTTTTCTTTTTTTCTTTTTTTGACACTCAATAGAGTCCATAACTGAAAAGAATTGTTCAAACACGTTACTCAGCAATGTTTTCCTTTTGCTTTTCTGTCACTCAGCAACATTTAAACACCTAGAAAGACCCCTCAAAAGGGAAGCACTTCTGCTTAACTGCTTATAAATTAAACTTGAGCAACATAATGTACAATAAGTATAAAAATAATATGATGTTAAGCAGTGTAGTAAAGTGGTCAGTCATCTAATTATCAGAAAATACTATTGAACAAGAAAACAGATTAATTGGAACATATGACTAGACTTATATTTTTTAACTGTTAAAAATTTCAAAGCCTCAGGGTGTGAGTAGATAATTATGTGATGTCCTTCTGACAAAATTCTTTTAGGTTGACATGCAGAACAGGAATTTGAATGCTGTAGCAAAATTACCACATTTGCTGATGCCTCTTTTTTTTTCAATTGCCATGGACTGTAAATTTTTGGGGTCATAGTTTTTTTTCCCCTGTCTGGTCATTGTATGCCCTGCTCATTTATTCCAATGATCTTCATCCTTCCACAGTTACAATTCTAAATTTCCTCTAAGGTAGGATGCTGTAGATGACAACTGAGTTCATGTCTACCTATTACCCAAGAACTCATATTAGAGAGCCCAACTAGCTGAAGTGCTGTAAAACACTAGGACTTACTTCTGCTATGTAGCTGTAAATCAAGAAGTAGAAAGTCATAAGTGCATTTATTCCAGAAGGTTACTGAAGGAAAAACCCAGATGACACCCACAAAATAGACCATAAGAATTACCATATAGGATTGGAATAGGAAGGCAGAAATCCTAGGAAAGAGGTCTCAAAAGAAAATCAAAAGTCAACATGATACCAAAGCCAGGAAAGGACACAATAAAAAAGAAAACTATAAACAAATACCTCTTATGTATATAGATGCAAAAATCTTCAATAAAATTTTAGCAAACCAAATTCAATATCACATCAAAAATAAATCCATGACCAAGTGGGCTTCATCCCAGGGATGTAAGTATGGTTCAACATACACAAATTCATAAATGTGATTCATCGCATAAACAGAAGCAAAAGCAAAGATCATGTGACCATCTGAACAGGTGCAAAAAAATCATTTGGCAAAATTCAACACACTTTCATGAAAAAAACTTTTAACAAAATAAGCACAGATGAAATATATCTCAAAATTATAAAAGTCATAAAGAACAAACCCACAGCTAACATCATACTGAATAAGGAAATGTTGAAAGCATTCTCACTTAGAACTGAAACAAGTATGCCCACTGCCACCACTTCTATTCAACACAGTACTAGAAATCATAGCCACAGCACTCAGGCAAGAGAAAGAAATTAAGAGTATCCAAATTGGGAAAGAGGGAGCCAAACTATCACTCCTTACTGATCATATGATCTTATATTTAGACTATCCCAAAGATTCCATCAAGAGATTCCTTGAATTGATAAATAAAATCAGGAAAATCTCAAGTTACAAAATTGATGTACACATATCAGTAGAATTCCCATACACTAACAATAATCAAGCTGAGAATCAAATCAAGACTCAGTACCTTTCACAATAGCTACAAAGAAAATAAAAACCTAGGAATATGTTTAAGCACAGACATGACAGATCTCTGCAAAGAGAATTTCAAGTCATTGAGAAAGGAAATTGCCAATGTTGTAAATGAATGGAAAGACATACCATGCTCATGGATCAGCAGAATCAACATTGTTAAAATACCCATAGTACCCAAAGTGATTTACAAATTTAACATAATCCCCATCAAAATACCAATGTCATTTTTGCAGATCTACAAAAAATAATTCTATGCTGCATTTGGAAACAGAAAAGAGCCTGAATAGGCAAAGCAATCTTAAGCAAAAAAAAAATCTGGAGGCATCACTTGACCAGACTTTAAACTAGACTGTAAAGTTATAGTAACCAAAACAACATGACACTTGAACAAAAATAGAAACACAGACCAGTGGAACAGAATAGAGAACCCAGATATAAAACTATCCACATGTTGTCAACTGATCTTTGACAAGACAGGCAATAATTTATACTGGGGAAAAGAATCCAAATTCAATAATCCCTATTCAAAAAATGGTGCTGGGGGAAATTGGATAGCCACATGTAGAAGATTGAAAAGGGGTTCATATATCTCACTACTCACAAACCTTAATTCAAGATGGATAATGTCCTTAAATGTAAGGCTTACAACTATAAGAATTCCAGAATAAAATGTTGAAAAAACTATTCTAAGTATCAGCCTAAGCAAAGAATTTATGAGACCCCCAATGGCAATCACAGCAACAACAAAAATAAATAAATGGGACTTGGTTAAATTTAAAACTTCTGCACAGCCAAGGAAATAATCAACAGAGCAAATAGATGACCTACAGAATGGGAGAAAATACTCACATGCAATACACTCTATAAAGAGCTAATACCAAGCATCTACAAAGAACTAAAACAAATCAGCAAGACAAGTAAAACATAAAAAGGTGAGCAAAAGACATGAAGGGAAAGAAGATTTTCAAAAGAAGATAGACTAATGGTCAATAAACATATGAAAAACAGCTCAATGCAACTAATCACCAGGAAATGCAAATCAAAACTGCAATTAGATATCTAACCCCAGTAAGAATGGCTTTTATCAAAAAATTCAAAAACAGTAGATGCTGGCATGGATGGAGAGAGAAAGAAATATTTGTACATTGTTGGTGGGACTGCAAATTAGTACAACCACTATGGAAAATAGTATGGAGATTCCTCAAAAAACTAAAAGTGCTACCATTTGATCTAGCAATCCCACTACAAAGAAGGATGAGGTAATCCCCTTCACAACAATTTGGATAAAACTGGAGACCATTATTCTAACTGAAGTATCTAAAGAATGGAACAACAATGCCACAGATTCTCACTATTAAATAGGGACTAACTGATCAGCACTCATGTGCATAGAGAGAAGTAAAACTCAATGGAAATCAGTCAGGTGGGAGGGGAAGGGAGAGATGGGTAAAATCATACCTAATGGTTACAATGAACACTATCTGAGGAATGGGCACACTTACAACCCTGGCTCAAGCAGTGCAAGGGCAGTCCATGGAACCAAAAACATTTGTATCCCTATAATATTCTGAAATTTGAAATATATATATACATATATTATAAAATGAATATTGTCATAAATAATAAAAAATTCAATATCATAGAGTGTTAAAATGTATGGGGAATTTTTAAGTGAAGCAATTAGAAACTCTAGGAAAACTCTATAAAAAAGACATTTCAAAATATTACACTGAGTTCTGCAGGGGATTTTATGTAATCATAACATAATAAATCTCAAGTGATAGTTTAATAAAAAAAAAAATAGTGACTAGGTAGGCAGAGACAAGATGGCTGACTGAAGCCAGCTTTCCACAGAGGCTCCCATCCAGAAGGAGAGTTAAAGGACATAAATTTAGCAAGTAACCTGATGGATTAGAGCTGAACCAAGAAAGAAGGTTGAAGAACTCACATCAACTGCACTGAGGCAAGATGCGACTGCAAGGATACAAACAAAAGGTACAAAAACCATCAACAAGCGGACGGGAGTCCCCTCCCCCATGAGAACGGTTCAGAGTGCCCCACAAACAAACAAGCAGAATTTAAAGGTCCTCCCACTACACTCCATGGGAAAGACCCTCTAAAAACTGGACCTACCTCCCCTACTAGGGTGCCACGGCATTCTCCTGCCAGGCATAAAACTGCATATATTCTCTACCTGCAATTCTGAGCTCCCAGCACTCCCCTCTACTCTCACTCTGAGGTCTGGAGGCCTGTCCCCCAGGAGTCCAGATTCTTGTGTGATATCTCGACGGGTGTGGACAGGGCCTGGCCTGCATATGGACAGTGCTGATTCTGTGACATGGGAGTTAGGAGAGGACGGTCGGCTGAGAGGGAACCATGCTGGAGCGGCACAGCCCTGAGGTGCAGAACAGCAGCCATTTTGGGCAACAATAGGGCTCAATCCCAGATATTTCGAAGCCACAACCCCAGGCTCTCTAGGCAACCAGAGGAGGCCGGGCATCTTCTCAGGTGGCAACCACCACAGAACAGATCTGGGACAGAAACGCAGGCCCCGTGAGTAAAGGGATTGCCTGAGGCAGTAGCTGCCTGGGTGGAGTGCGGGAACTAGAAAACACACGTGCAGAGCCGGGAGATTTCCAGGGCGGGGCTGATCCAGAGGACTACTTTACTGAGCCTAAAATGCACCCAGCTCTCAGGGGATCATCAGCCTATAGACAAGGAAGGCAGGAGGCTAGAACTGACAGCTAACCAAATACAAACCAGTAGGAGCAAAGACAGGGCCTTAGGCGCAGGTACTTGGAACTCAAACAGCTTCTCTTCTGCAGAGGAAATTAGCAGGGACAGAAACAAGTACCTGCAAAGTTGTTCTGCTCTGTCAGTAACATCAACTAGGGGTGGGGGTGGAACTGAGTGAATACCCCCCAGTCTCCATCAAGTGCCTGAGGTTGTCAGGCCTCACCGTCCCCTGCTGGATAGAGGTAGAAAGTAGCAGCCTGGCTGAGCAGATATAGATTTCCTTGTGATTCAGGCAGGTTCAAACCCCTGGAGTATCTGCTTATTGGAGGCAACTTGGTCATAGCCCTGCAGGGCTATCAGTGACTGGGTGTGACAGAGGTGCAAGGTGAAGAAGAAGGAACCAACCTTCCCAGGCTAAACTATTTGCTGGGTGGGTCCTCCTGACTTCACAGAGCACTGGAGCAAGTCATATTTGAGTTGTCAGCAGACCCCTGCGATCTAGTTGCCAGAGACCTTTTAAATTCTCCCACCTGAGACAGGTGCTGACTGAGACACTTAATTTGAACCTTTTGAACTGAGCCAATCGCCTAAGGACTATCCAAGTGGTGCCCTGGGTGTGTGCTTGTAGGAAGGTTTGATTTTCCTTTTCAAATTGTTAACCTGTGGGGGGCAGGGTGACTTAATTGCTGGTATTTCTCCACAGCTGAGACTTCAACCCAGAGTAACAGTTTCACTAGGGTCGGACAGAGATCAGCTAAAAACAAGACTGAGCCACTTAGCCACATCACACCAAACAGGTCCCCAGGTTCTCACACCATAGCACTGTACGGGTCCTTGACAAAGCTCCAGGGGAACAGTCAAATGGTATAAAATAATCATGGGGCAGAATCAGCGGAAAAATTCTGGTAACACAAATAACCAGAATACCTCGACCCCCTCCCCACAAGGAAAGATATGGCAGATGTAACTGAAGATCCCATTCATAAACAGCTGGCTGAGATGTCAGAAATCGAATTCAGAATTTGGATTGCAAACAAGATTACATGAATGGAGGAAATTTTGGAATTAGAAATTCGAGGAGCGATTCAGAAGTCAGAATTAGAAATTCAAGGAGAAATTCAAAAGTTGTCTCAAGAATTTAACAAATTTAAAGACAAAACCACCAAAGATTTTGATCCACTGAAGCAAAAATTTTCAGTCCTCAAAGATCTGAAAAATACAGTAGATTCCCTCAGTAACAGAGTGGAGCAAGCAGAAGAAAGGGTTTCTGACAATGAAGACAAAGCTTTTGAATGCTCACAAACTCTCAAAGAGGAAGACAAATGGAAAGCAAAAATGAATCATTCTCTCAGAGAGCTCTGGGATAATTTGAAGAAGGCTAATATCCAGTCATTGGGATCCCTGAAAGTGATGAAGTGGCCTTGCAAGGCACAGAGGCCCTTCTTCCTGAAATTATAAAAGAGAATTTCCCAGACATGCCAAGAGATTCTGAAATTCAGATAGCAGACAGTTTCGGAACCCCAGCATGACTCAACCCGAATAAGGTATCCCCCAGGAATATCATAATTAACTTCACTAAAGTTAATATGAAGGAGAAAATTCTGAAAGCAGACAGATATAAGAAATCCATTACCTACAAAGGGAAGAATATCAGAATGACTTCAGATCTCTCTGCTGAAACTTTTCAAGCCAGAAGAGGGTAGTCATTGACTTTTAATCTCCTAAAACAAAATAACTTTCTGGGGTTGAATCTCTTGGCATGTCTGGGAAATTCTCTTTTATAATTTCAGGAAGAAGGGCCTCTGTGCCTTGCAAGGCCACTTCATCACTAATCTCATCAATCAGAAACAACAAAGATGAAATAACAACA
>CAUYPK010030552.1:0-14717 GCA_963574355.1 Loris lydekkerianus
TGTTTTGGAAAAGATTAAGTAATATAGGTACTAGTTCCTCTTTAAAGGTTTGGTAGAATTCTGATGTGAATCCATCTGGTCCCGGGCTTTTCTTCTTGGAGAAATTTCTTACAATTGGTGTTATTTCAGAGCTTATTATAGGCTTGTTCAACATTTCCACTTCTTTCTGGCTAAGTCTAGGAGGGTGGCATGTTTACAAGTATTGATCTCTTTCCTTCAGATTTTCATACTTCTGAGAGTAGAGTTTTATGTAGTATTCATTAAGGATTTGTTGCATTTCTGAGGAGTTTGTTGTTATTTGACCTTTATCATTTCTGATTGATGAAATTAAAGATTTTACTTTTCTACTTCTGGTTAGGTTAGCTAATGGTTTATCTATTTTATTGACCTTTTCAAAAAACCAACTCTTTGATTGGTTGATTTGTTGTATGATTCTTTTGTTTTCAATTTCATTTAGTTCTGCTCTAATTTTAGTTATTTATTTTCTTCTGCTGGGTTTAGGGTTGAAAAGTTCTTCCTTTTCCAGTTGCTTGAGATGTCCCATTAAGTTATTGACTTCCTCTCTTTCCAGTCTCTTGAGGAAGGCTTGCAACTCTATAAATTTTCCTCTTAGGACTACCTTTGCTGTATCCCAGAGGTTCTGATGGTTCATTTCTTCATTATTGTTTTGTTCCAAAAAATTGGTAATTTCCTTCTTAATCTCATCTATTACCCAGCTATCATTCAGCATTAGGTTATTTAGTTTCTATGTTTTTGTATGTGTGTGGAGATTCCTGTTGTTACTGAGTTCAACTTTTATTCTGTGGTGGTCCAAGAAAATACATGGAATGATTTCTACTTTTTTAAATTTGCTGAGGTTAGAGTTGTGACCTAAGATGTGATCAATTTTGGAGGATTATCCATGGGCTGATGAGAAGAATATGTATTCGGTTTTGTTAGGATGACATGTTCTGTAGATGTCTATTAGATGCAAATGTTGAATGGTTAAGTTTAATTCTAAAATTTCTTTGCTTAGCTTCTTTTTTGAGGATCTATCTAACACTGCCAGAGGAGTGTTAAAGTCTCCAACAATTATGGTGCTGGGGGAAATCAAGTTGCTCACTTCAGTTAGAATTTCTCTTATAAATGGAGGCGCATTCTGGTTGGGTGCAAAAATGTTGATAATTGAAATCTCATCGTGTTGAATGTTGCCCTTAACAAATAAGAAGTTACCATCATTCTCTTTTCTTACTTTGATTGGTTTAAAGCCTATTGTATCTGTGAATAAAATTGCAACACCTGCTTTTTTGTGATTTCCATTTGCCTGAATTATAGATGACCATCCCTTCACTCCGAGTCTATGTTTATCTTTTAAGGTAAGGTGAGATTGTTGAATGCAGCAGATGTCTGGCCTGAGTTTTTGTATCCAGACAGCCAACCTGTGTCTCTTCAGAGGGCAATTTAAGCCATACGCATTAATTGAGTGTAATGATAAGCCAGACAGAGTTTTGGGTATCGAGTTTTTCGAAAGTCCAATGGACATTTTTAATCCTTTTGCCACTATGGAAGTTAGAATTTGATCAAAAGTTTCTGAGTGATTTTACTTTGGTGGTGGAGGATTGTGCTGTTCATTATGGAGGATAGGTCTGAGAATTTCCTGAAGAGCTGGTTTAGTTATGGAAAATTTCTTCAACATTTGAATGTCATCAAAGTATTTAATTTCTCATCATAGATGAAACTCAGTTTAGCTGGTTACAGGATCCTGGGTTGAAAGTTATTTTGTTTAAGGAGATTAAAGGTTGATGACCACCCACTTCTAGCTTGAAAGGTTTCAGTGGAGTGATCTGCAGTCATTCTAATGTTCTTCCCTTGTACATTATGGTTTTCTTATGTCTTACAGCTTTCAGAATTTTCTCCTTCATATTAACTCTAGTGAAGTTAATTATAATGTGTCTATGAGAATTTTTATTCGGGTTATGTCATGCTGTTGTTCTAAAACTGTCTGCTATTTCAATTTCAGAATCTCTGGGCACGTCTGGAAAATACTCTTTAATTATTTCCTGAAGCAAAGCATCTGTATCCTTCACAGCAACCTCATCACTTTCAGGTATTCCTATAAGGCAAATATTTGAAATCTTAGAATTATCCCAGAGCTCTCTGAGAAAATGATCTGTTTTTGTTCGCCATTTTTTTTCCTCTTTGAGTGTTTGGGAGCATTCAAAAGCTTTGTCTTAAATATCAGAAATCCCTTCTTTTGCCTATTCTATCCTGAGGGATTCTACTGTATTTTTTAGATCTTTGAGGGCTGCAAATTCTTGCTTCAATGTGTCAATATCTTTGTTCATTTTGTCTTTAAATTCGTTGAATTCTTGAGACATCTTTTGAATTTCTGCTTTGAATTCTAATTTCATCATTTCATCTATTTTGTTGATCTCATTTGCTATCCAAATTCTGAACTCGATTTCTGATATCTCAGCCAGTTGTTTGTGAAAGGAATCTTGTGCTGTGTCTGCTTTATTGTTTCTTGGGGAAGTTGTTCTACTCCGATTGTTCATGTTGCCAGAGTTTTTCCACTGTTTCTGCCTCATGGTTGCTTTCACTGTTGGCTAGGTAGTCAGGTAAGGTGAGATTGGATTGGGGGTTCCTGGAGTTAGGGTTAACCAGGCCTTTGTTAAGGATCTGGGACTGATGACTGCAGCTTTTTCCTCTTTAGCTTTGCAAAGGACCTGTACAGTATTACAGTCTGAGGCTGGGAAAACCAGCTTGGTGTGGTTGGGGTAGGTGGCTCAGTCTTGTATTCAACTGGTTCTTGTCTGATCCTGGTGGATTAGTGACTCTGGTGACATCTTAGCTGTGAAGAAATACAATCAATTAAAAACCCCACCTCCCCAGACAACAACTGGAATAGAAAAATTGGCACTACATTTTACAACACAACCAGGGTATCACCTGAGAGGGTCCTTAGGTGATTATCCCAAGTTAGAGGTTCTGAACCAATTGACCCAGTCAGTATGAACTCTCAGGTGGGAGAGTTTGAATGGTCTCCAGCAGCTAGATAGCAGAGGTCTAGTGGCTGCTCAGATTTGGCTCTCTCCAGTGCTCTACAGAGTCAGAAAGGCCTGCCCGGTAGTACAGTAGGACCAGGGGCTGAGTCTCTTTCTTCACTTTGTTCCTTTTTCATACCCAATTACTGGTGACCCTGCAGGGCTGCAGTCCTACTCCCTCCAATAATGTGAAGTGCCAGGGCTTAGCACCTGTCAGAGTCAAAGAAAGTTCAGTGCCCCTGAAGGCTGGCCACTGCCCTCTGCTACCAACCAGCTGGGGGAGTTGACGCCTGCCTGCCTCTGGTGCTTAATAGCCACTGGCAAGTGTTTCACTTGGGCTCAGTCTAATCCTGGGGGTACCAGGCCAGCAAATGTTTTTCTCCCTCAGCCACTGCACCTTTGCCCCTGCCACTCAGCACCAGTATCCCTATAGAGTGAGTTCTAGTTTCCTCTGGCAGTGCACAGACTTTGGGGGGTATTTCTCCAAGATTAGATCCAGAGTGATCACTCTATTGTTGCTGGATCTTTGTGGGAAGTGTGCCTGTACAGTTCCTCTGCTACGATCAAAGCCAGAGAATTCTGGGTGTAGGACCAGCTCCATGAACCTGCTGCACACAGATCCAGCAGCAGGGCTGGGTATACTGCACGTGATTCTGGCAGTGTCCAGCACCCATTGACTTCAGCAAGGAGAATGCTACTCCACTAGTGATTCTGATTGGGTGGGGGCCTGGCGTGGAGGCAGGGTGGGCGTGGTGTGGCTTCATCAGTCTCCAGTTGGGCAGGTTGCAGCGCTCGGCCTCAGTGGTCTCTGGTCAGGTGGGTGCAGTGCAGAAGCAGGGAGGGCACCAGGGGAAGGGCTTGGGACCCATGGTGTAGCTTAGAGACAGGGAGGACATGGGGGTCCGGCCAGGCTGGGGGGCGGGTTACTTGGTCAGGCAGGCTGGTGGGGGGGCGCTGCTCATGAGCCTGCCTCCTCCCTCAATCTCTGCAGGGGTTAGGGATCTGGTTTATCTGGTGATGGGGGAAGGGTGGGCTGGAAGTTCAGAATGGCAGGGAAGATGTTAGTTCAATTTTTATGCCTGGTAAAAGAATGTTCAGAGTCACTGCAGGGTCCCTCTGGAGGAAGTAGTACCTACTTCCTACTGCTGTCACCCTTGAGTTGAGACAAGAGATCCTCAGTTCACTACTCGCCTATAGAAAACCCACAGGAGCAAACGAAGAACAAAAGGAAAATGAAAAAAGAACCTACAGCTTTCTTGGGGGAGGGGTCAGGCACTTTTCCTTTTGGTTGAGTTTTGTACCTGAAGATTGTTGTCTTGGAATCACAGTTTGCCTCAGCAGGGGTGACCTGCTGTTATCTCACTTCTCTCTTGGCTGGGCTCCCTGTCTTCTGCTTAATTGGATACTTTCTGGACATTATCCTTCTCTCTGGACAGGAGTTTCTGTTGGAGGCTGCTTCCAGTTGGCCATCTTGCCCCGATCTCTTTCCTCAGGATTTCATAGTTCTTTTAATAGAAATCCTTCATGTCCTTTGTTAGGTATATTTCCAGGTATTTCATTTTCTTTGAAGGTACTGTAAAGGATATTGTGTGTTTGATTTGATTCTCAGCTTTACTGTTATTGACATATATGAAGGCTATTGATTTGTGGACATTGATTTTATATCCCAAGACATTACTGTATTTTTTGTTCACTTCCAGGAGCCTTGTGGTTGAGTCCCTGGGTTTTGTAAGTATAAGATCATATCAGCAAAGAAAAAAAACTGGACCTCCTCTGTCCCTGTTTGAATACCCTTCAGATCCTTCTCTTGTCTGATTGCATTGGCTAAAACTTCCAGCACTATGTTGAATAGCAGTGAGAATGGACATCCTTGTCTGGGTTTAGTTTGAACTTAAAATGCTTTCAATTTTACTTCATTCAATATGGTATTGGCTGTGGACTTGTTATAAATGCCTTCTATCAGTTTAAGAAATGTCCCATCTCTTTTCTTTTCTTTCTTCATTTCTTTCTTTCCTTTTCTTTTCTTTTCTTTTCTTTTCTTTTCTTTTTTTTTTTTTTTGAGGCAGAGTCTCATCTTGTCACTCTTAGTAGAGTGGCTGGCATCATAGCTCACAGCAACCTCAAATTCTTGGGTTTAAGTGATTCTCTTGCCTCAGCCTCCCAAGTAGCTAGGACTATAGGTGCTTTCCACAACACCCAGCTATTCTTTTTAGAGAAAGGGTGTCAAGTTCTAAAGGTGAACTTGTGAGCTCAGGCAATCCACCTGCCTCAGCCTCCCAGAGTGCTAGGATTACAAGCATGATCCACTGCACACACTCAATTTTCTTAAGTGTCCTTGTCAAGAAAGGATGATGAATTTTTTTTAAAGCTTTTTCTGCATCTAATGAGAGGATCACGGGGCCTTTATGTTTCTATCTATGTGGTGAATTAAATGTATGGATTTATGTATGTTGAACCAATTTTACATCTGATGGCCAGTGAACCAGGAGTGCCAATAGCCAAGGACCAGGAAATTGGATATCTCAGATCAAGTAGAAAGAGCATAATCACCTTTCTCTGCCTTTTAATTCTATTAAGGGCATCAATGTAGTAGGTGATACCTCATGTACATTGGCAATCTCCTTTACTCAGTCTACAAATCCAAATGCTACTCTCTTGTATTCTGGTAACACCCTCATAGATATACTCAGAAATAATGCATTGCTAGCTATCTGGATATTTTTTATCTCAGTCAAACTGACACATAAAATTAACCATCACACCTCCAAAAACCCAGAAGTCTCACTAAGCACTGTGCCTAATTTTTTTGTTGCAGGACAGGCCAGATACACAATTTATGTTTCATTTTATATGTGATATCTTAACATGCTTCACAGCCCTGGACTTTAGAAACAGGTAAGAGGTCCCTGAAACTTTGTTGTATTTATTTCCCAGTGTCTGACAAACAAGGGTCTCACTAATAAAGCTATAGTAGTTGCTATTTCTTGCTCACTAAGTCCAATCAACATAATGTTATCAGTATACTGGACCCATGTGATATATTTTCTTTAAAATTTCAGATTAATATCAGAGTACAAACGTCTAGGTTACATTGTTTTCAATTCTAAGGTAAAGTTCAAGTTGTAGTTGAGACTTTCACCCAAAGAGTTTTCTGCACACCCTCACATTGTGCACAACTTATGGAGGGAAAAAAGAAATCAAGTTCCTTATAAACTTTGATAAAACCCCAATAAAGTTGAGGAAAAAAATCTCTTCACATTAAATTATGACATAAGGCAGGAGAGTTGATGTAAACCTAGAGTAGGACAGATTCACCTTTATTTGCTTTTTTTCTATGCCAAAAGCATAATTATGGCCTTGCTAGCAAAAAGATTACCGATTCTAATGGGTCACTGGTGGTATTAGAAAAAAAATTATCCAGATCAGTAACTGCATATCATTTATCAGAGAATGCATTAATTTGCTCAAGCAATGAAGCCACAGCTGGTACCACAGCTGCAAATGGAGTCACCACGTGGTTAACCTTACAAAAATTCATTGTTCTTCTCAAAATCCACCATTCTTCTGCACAGGCTAAATAGACTAATTGAATGAAAAGGTAATGGAATTCACCACCTCTGCATCTTTCAAGTTCTTAATGATGGCACTAATCTCAGCAATTTCTCCAAGAATGCAGTAATGCATTCTGGTGGAAGAGTTCTAGCAGTTTCCAGTCAGGCTTTTTGCAATAATAACTCTCATTTTAACAGTGGGCACACAGTAACACCAAGTATTCAACTTATGTTATAATTTAGCCGGAAGTAGGATGAGATTATGCATTTGATTTTCTGTAATAGCAGTTCTGTGGATACAGGAGGTAAAGGTCTCCTTGAGACACACACAGAAGCTCTCAGGTCATTTATGATGCAATTCAAATGCCTGAGTTCATTTTTTTCTTTTGCTGCTTTGAACAGAGACAGTAGTAGTAACAGCCAGTTATATTCTTGTTATATTCATTAGTTTTCCAAGAATACTTGAAGGTATTACATACACAGTCATCCAGATCCTTGCTTCTTTGCAAGGGTCGACTAAAGTATCCAGTGGTGACATTTGGGGCAATCAGTGCTCTTTTAATACTGAAAATAGAGTCATTAATTTCTTTTTTTTTTTTATTAAATCATTGCTGTGTACATTAATGCAATCATGAGGTACCCTGCACTGGTTCTATATACATTTTGAAATATTTTCATCACACTGGTTAACCTAGCCTCTCTGGCTTTTTCTTAGTGGTTGTGTTAAAACATCTATATTCTACATTTAGTAAGTTTCATGGTGCCAATCTGGAAACCCAAGAACCAATTCAGAAAACTCATCCTTAAAATCCTTTTCCTCTAGGACCACTTTTAGCACCAAAATCTGTATTAGTCATAGTTCTTTAGAGAAATAGAAGGAAATACCTATCTATTAATACACACACACACAGAGGCTGAGATGAGATGTCCCAAGATTTGTGATCAGCAAGCTGAGGACCCAGAAGAGCAAATGGTCCAGTCTGAGTCCAAAGGCTTAAAGGTTTGAGAACTAAGAGAAGTGGATAGTGTAAGTTCCTGTCTGAAAGCTGTCAGACTCAAGACCCAAGAGCCAAAGTTTTGAATTTAAAGGCCAGAAAAAATATCAATATTCCATCACATGCTGTCAAAGTAGTTCTCTCTCACTTCCAGGTGAGTCAACTATTTGGATAAGGCCTACTCACATTGGAGACGACAATCTGCTTATTTAGCCTACTGATTTAAATGTTAATGTCACTCAATGACACAATCACATGACATGATTATTATAATCTTGGCTTCCTGGGACTCAATTGACACAGGCAATTAAATATAATATGCTTCTAAACACAAGTATTTCTCACATTAGAAAAAAATAAAAATTTCAAATAATTAGATAAAAAATATGAAAACTTATTTTAATAACTTTTTTCTAATTGATCCCAACTTTACTTAATTAAAAATCACAGAAGTCTTTATTTGGCAGTGATAATCCAGAATATCTTTGCTTTATGGTTGTTAAAAGTGTATCCTTTCTTCAATTCATCCTTCAAATTCCTAATCAAACTTAATTTTTTATCCTTCTGTCCTCCTATAAAATTTATTTGTTCCTCATTTGGTATTCAAGCCAACTTGTCTTTTTGTAGAAACATAGAAATATCTGTGTATTGTGCATTTCTCTTAATAAGTTATTTAGCTGCCAGAACCAAAGAGTTGTTTATTCTAAAAATCTTAATTATATACATTTTGTAAGCCAATATTTCCAAAAATTATCATTTCAAAGAGTTGTTAATTTTCATCTCCTGTTAAACAAAATGGACCATCTTGTTCCTGCTAAATGTTCAATAAATGTTTAAATAAAATTGCTTAAGTAAAAAGAACTAATCTCCTATTTGAAGAATGAAAGAATTCACCAAGATGAATAGTGGATCATATTTAAAACTCAACTGGTTATAATTTTGGATCTCCTATTTGAAGAATGAAAGAATTCACCAAGATAAATAGTGGATCATATTTAAAACTCAACTGGTTAGAATTTTGGATGCATGTTTTTCACATTAAAGCTGAGTTCCAATTCAATATTTTAATTTCACACACAGAGAACAATTTCCTGACTCAATGTTCTAAATTGCAATCACCCAGGAACTTAAGCAAAGGGTCCACTCTCCCCACATACACTTATCTTAACCAAAAAGATCCACATCTGAAACCTGAGTAAATCTGTGCAGAAAGAGAAGCATTTTTAGAGTATGGAATCTTTATTACTATTCATAAATACATTCTTGATATGGTGGAAATAATGATTGTACTATACCTTCCAAAACAAATCACTTATCCCTGAATACTACTTTCCAGAAGATATTAGAGTCTGTTAATCAAATAGTTGGCTACTTTCCAGAATATATTAGCGTCTGTTAATCAAATAGTTGGCCAATAATGGCACAAAAAACAGCATTGATGAATATTTGCAAATGGTGTAAAAGTAAAGACATTTTCAAATAAAAATTGTTGCCATAAATACGTGATGGTAGACACTAATAACATTGAAGGAATGAGATATTAGAGAATTTGAGTAAAGAATTTCAGCCAGGTGGATTGGTAAATTTTCAGGCTACATAACTTTTAGCGTTGGAACTCTTCTCCTCCACCATTTTCCCTAGTGTCAATAGCCTCTAGAATTTCTTGGAGAAAGATTCTAAAATTACCCAAAGCAGATAGGTATATTTTTAGGTTTCTAGTGTGCAGGATATGAAGTTGCACTTATCAACTCTGGAGAGAATGCAATGTTCTCTGGTACCTCAAAGCAACCAGATTTAGAATCAACACTGCAGACTTTAGCTATGGATTGCTTTGCCTTGCAAAACAGAGGAAGATTGGCACCATAGGGGACCCTTGCAGCATATGGCTTTGTCCATCTGGAAACGGGATAGTGTGCTATTGGGTGCCAAATGCTCACTGCATGTTCTGAGTTTAGATAAGTCTCAAAAAAGATAAAATAAAATAAAACATGGATGTGACACTTAGGCAAAATGTTTAATAACTTAGCATAATAGTATAAAAAGGAAATTTAGAGAATAGGGTCTATCCTTTCTCCAGGTCTGTCCAGGAAATTTTAGTGTTGAAGAGAAGTAATTTGAGGTCAGCAAATCAGCATGGGTAAGGATTTTCTTTCTCTGTCCAGATAATAAAAAATGATTGACAAAAGGAAGACTGACTGAAAGATTTCCCTAGCATAATATTATGTAGGAGGAAGCAGTGCCTCTACTTAGAAGCTACGAAATTGTAGTATTAAAATACCCTCAATGCAGAGTCCTTATTTCCTCTGTTAACCACTGTTAACCACTGGTCCAGGGCCCAGAACAATGTCTTGTGTGTAGTAGCACCCAGAATACTTATTGCAAGTTTGAATGAATACAGCCACATGATGTATATCTACCAGCATACTCAGAACCTTAGCCATGTGTGTTTAAATCAGGTTGAGTTTCTGTCTTTTGATTTTGCTCTTCAATATTTAACTATTAAGATAAAGAACATGAATGGTATAAAATAAAATGTGGGGGAATAGATCTCCCATCATTGTCAATATCAGCCTGACTCCTTGTAGTCTCAGGGAAACTCTTCTGGGTTTCACTTTCCTTAGCTGTGATATTAATAGCTTACAAGAAAATGATCATTAAAACTTACTAGTAAAAATTTCCAATTCAACTCTGCTTTCTTTCTTATAAGTATTAATTTCTCTCTTTTCTTCTGCTTACTTATTTCTCTTTTCCTCTGGATTTCTATTTTTCTCCCTTTCTCTCTCTCTCTTCCTTCTTTCTCTCTCCCTTCTCTTTTCCATTCTACCTCTCTGTGTTTCTATCTGGAAAAAGCACAGATTTATGTTTCTTTCTCTTTATATACAAAACTTAACAATTAAGTTCATGAACTCATCTCAGAAAAAGTGTTACATATCTCATTGCTGTATATCACCATCATCACCTTTGAAGAACTCCCCTTGGGAAGCTATGCACTGATGCTAGCACCTAGTCCAGCCTTCAAAGCAAATTTGGAACTTTTTTTTCTGGAATGACCATCAAAGCTGTCATCGTATTACCTTTGATATCCTGAAAGTCATCAAAATGTCTTTTTTAAATATTTTCTTTATCTGCAGGTAAAGAAAAAAGTTATCAGGGGCCAGATCAGGTGAGTATGGAGGGACAGTTATTTGTTCACTGGCTAAAAACTCCTTCACAGACAGTGTTGTGTGAGCTGGCGCATTGTCATGAAGCAAGAGCCATAAGTTGTTAGCAAAAAAGTTCTGATTGTTTTGTCTTTTTCATGCAACTTTTTCAGCACTTCCAACTAGTAAAGTTTGGCTAACTATCCAGTTGGTATATATTCATAATAAACAATCCCTCTGATATCAAAAAAGATTAGCAACATCCTTTAGATTCTTGATTTGGACTGACATTTCTTTTTTAGTTGTAGAGAATTGGCTTACTTCAATTGTGCACTTTGATGCTTTATTTCAGGATTGTATTGGTACATCCATGTTACATCACCAATAATAACAAGGTTCAAAACATCATCTTGCCTCTCAAAAAGGTCTTGGTAAACTTTCAAATCTCCTTTACTTTGTTTATTGGTGAGCTCCTTTAGGACTGTTTAGGACACACAACTTTCTCATGCTAAGATTTTTAGTTAAGATTTTTCTGTTTCTCTATTGATGATTACTTGGTCTGCTATGCTTCTGACAACCAGCTGATATTTTTGATGCAAAATCTGATGAATTTTTGCAATGTTTTCATCAGTTCTGTGCACAATGGCAAGTTTGAGAACTTAATTGTCAGTCTTTGCATATAGATAGATGTAGACATAGTTATAAATGTATATATATATCTACAAATACATATAGATACACCTGTATAACTATAAATATATATGAGATAAATGTATCATATCTATACCTAAAACACAGAGATCTCATCTTTTAAAGAAGGCAGATACCAATTGTAATGATATAAATTCTTGTTACCTTAATAGAATAACAAAAGTATAAGATATTTACTTTCTGACTTAAGGAGCTATATATCATCAGAAGCTACAGAGTATTTTTACTGCAGAAGTGTCTCTATCATTAGTAGATATATTCGTCTCTAGAAATTTATTGAAAATTGTGTCACTACATTAAAGCAAAGAGTCTTGTGTAAATGTCTGATGTCATTTATATTAATTTATATTAATAATGACATCAGACATTTACACAAGGCTCTTTTCCTGAACAGGAAAAAGGAAGAAAAAGAGATTCCCACTTAACAGAGGTGTTTACTCAGTAATTTTTTTCTTTAGTAGACAAATAACTAAAACACACCAAAAATGTCAGATCAAATTTATATGGCCTTGTACAAATGCTTCTAACCTTATACACTGAAGAAAATAGGCTTTTGGAACTTTCTGTTATGTTGGCTAAAGAAAATTTTTCTGTTCGTTTATTTTTTTAAAAGAAGTACATCTCTCTTTGGGGAACTATTTATGAGTAATATCTGAGGTTTTAGCAAAATCAGGAGCCTCATCAGCCTGGCCTGAAGCTCTTTTGGGTGCACTTTTTCATTACTTATTATGGTTGTAAGATAAGTTTAGTGCAAAATATATTTCATAGACTTCACTCATGAGGTTATTAGTGTAAAAAAGTTTCTGACAATTATTCAATGCAAAAACAATTTTAAAAGAACAGAAAACAAGGTTTGACAATAGGAAAAACTTACTATTTCTTATGTTCTAATTTTCTTTATTTAAAAACATTCTTTTTAATGGAAAATTTATATGTGCTTGGGATAAAATATCAAATGCTCCTAATCTTCATTCTTATTCCCCAGAGATAGATACTGTGTGTATTTCCTTGTGTTTATATGCTCTCAATATATGTATATAAAGCTTTTTTTCACTTTTTATGCTTTGGTATCTTTACAATGAAAACTATAGATCTATCATATTAAAATCTGTCATAAAAATTTATTAAATGGTTATGCTAACATTCATGTAATTATGCCATTGTTGACAAAGAACAAAATTTTCCCAATTTTTCATTAATATAAAAATGTTGCATTAAATATCCTTGCATTCATATCTTTGTCTGCTTGAATTAGTAATGTTATAAGAAAGGGTCCTTAAAAATAGAGTGTAGAGAGTGAGGAGACAAGATGACTGACTGAAACCAGCTTTCCACAGAGGCTCCCAAACAGAAGGAGAGTTAAAGGACAGAAATTTAGCAAGTAACCTGGTGGATTAGAGCTGCACCAAGAGAGAAGGTTGAAGAACGCACATCAACCACACTGAGGCGAGCTGCTAACCCAAGGATACAAACAAAAGGCACAAAATCTATCACCAAGCAGACAGAAGTCCCCTCACCCATGAGAACAGCTCAGAGTGCCCCACAAACAAATGAGTAGAGCTCAAAGTCCCTCCCACTATACTCCATGGGAGAGACCCTCTAAAAACTGGAACTACCTCCCCTACTAGGGTGCCATGGAGTTCTCCTGGCAGGCATAAAACTGTATAAAACTGTATATATTCTCTACCTGCAACTCTGAGCTCCCAGCACTCCCCTCCACTCTCACTCTGAGGTCTGGAGGCCTGTCCCACAGGAGTCCAGATTCTTGGGTGATTTCTCGAGGGGTGTGGACAGAGCCTAAACTGCAGTTGGTCAGTGCTGACTCTGGGGCACAGGACTAAGGAGAGGATGGCTGGCTGAGAGGGAACCACACCAGAGTGGCGGTGCCCAGAGGCAAAGAGCAGCATCCATCTTTTAGCAACAATAGGGCTCACTCGCGGATATTCTGAAGCCACACTCCCTGTCTCCCTGGGCAACCAGGGGAGGCTGGGCATCTACTCACACGGCAACCACCATGGAACAGATCTGGGATGGAAATGCAGGGCAGGCCCTGTGAGTAAAGGCTTTGCCTGAGGCAGTATTAGCCTGGGTGGAGCATGGGGACTAGAAATGCACACGCAGAGCCAGGAAGTTCCAAGGGCAGGGCTGACCCAGAGGAATGCTTTACTGAGCCTAAGATGCATCTGGCCCTCAGGGGATCGTCAGCCTATAGACAAAGGAAGGCAGGAGGCTAGAACTGATAGGTAACCAAATACAAACCTTCAGGAGCAAACACAGGGCCTGAGGCACAGGCTATGGGAACTCAAAACAGCTTCCCTTCTACAGGGAAATTTAGCAGGGACAGAAACAAATTCCCGCAAAGTTGTTCTGTTCTGTTCTGTCAGTAACATCAATCAGGGGTAGGGCTGGAACTGAGTGAACACACCCCAGCCTCCATCAAGCACCCAAGGTTGTCAGGTCTCACCTCCCCCTGCTACATAGAGGCAGAGTGCAGCAGCCTGGCTGAGCAGAAATAGATTTCCTTGTGATTTAGGCAGGTGCAAACCCCTGGAATATCTGTTCACTATAGGCAACTGGTTCACAGACCTGCGGAGCTATCAGTGACTGGATGTGACAGGGTTGCAAGGTGGGGAACAAGGCATCAAACTTCCCAGACTGATCTATTTGCTGGGTGGGTCCTCCTGACTTCACGGAGCACTGGAGCAAGCCATATCAGCCATGAGACCCCTATGATCCAGTCGCCAGAGACCTTTTAAACTCTCCTACCTGAGACAGGTGCTGACTAAGACAATTGATTTGGACCTTCTGAACTGACCCAATCTCCCAAGGACTATTCAGGTGGTGCCCAAGGTGTGTGGTTGTAGGAAAGTTTGATTTTCCTTTTCCATTTGTTACCTGTGGGGGGCAGGTGACTTAATTGCTAGTATTTCTCCACAGATGAAATTTCAACCCAGAGTAACTGTTGCACTAGGGTTGAATAGAGACTACCTGAAAACAAGACAGAACCACTTAGCCCCACCACACCTAACAGGTCCCCAGTTTCTCAGGCCATAGCACTATACAGGACCTCGAAAAAGCTCCAGGAGAAAAATCAAAGGGTGTAACACAATCATGGGGTGGAATCAGTGGAAAAACTCTGGTAACATGAATAACCAGACAGATCAACCCCACAAAAAAAAAAAAAAAAAAAAAAAAAAAAAAAAAAAAATATATATATATATATAAATAAAAAAATATAAATAAGATTTAAATGAGATACCTTTAAAAAAAACATGGCTGAAATTTCAGAAAAATAAA
>CAUYPK010030555.1:0-37002 GCA_963574355.1 Loris lydekkerianus
CCTATTTAACAAATGGTGCTGAGTGAACTGGCTGGCAACCTGTAGAAGACTAAAACTGGACCCACACCTTTCACCATTAACTAAGATAGACTCTCACTGGATTAAAGATTTAAACTTAAGACATGAAACTATAAAAATACTTGAAGAAAGTGCAGGGAAAACTCTTGAAGAAATTGGTCTGGGTGAATATTTTATGAGGAGGACTCCCCAGGCAATTGAAGAAGTATCAAAAATACACTACTGGGACCTAATCAAACTAAAAAGCTCTGCACAGCCAAGAACATAGTAAGTAAAGCAAGCAGACAGCCCTCAGAATGGGAGAAAATATTGCAGGTTATACAGCCGATAAAGGTCTAATAACCAGAATAAACAGAGAACTCAAATGTATTAGTAAGAAAAGAACAAGTGATCCCATCTCTGGTGGGCAAGGAACTTGAAGACAAACTTCTCTAAACAAGACAGATGTATGATCTACAAACACATGAAAAAAAGCTCATCAGCCTTAATTATCAGAGTAATGCAAATCAAAACTACTTTGAGATATCACCTAACCCCAGTAAGAGTAGCCCACATAACAAAGTCCCAAAACCAGAGATGTTGGCGTGGATGTGGAGAAAAGGGCACACTTCTACACTGCTGGTGGGAATGCACTCTAATACATTCCTTCTGGAAGGATGTTTGGAGAATACTTAGAGACCTAAAAATAGACCTTCCATTTGATCCTATAATTCCTTTACTAGGTTTATACCCAGAAGACCAAAATTCACAATATAACAAAGACATCTGGACCAGAATGTTTATTGCAGCCCAGTTGATAATTTCTAAGTCATGGAAGAAGCCCAAGTGCCTGTCAAACCATGAATGGACTAGCAACTTGTGGTACATGTATACCATGGAATATTATGCAGCCTTAAAGAAAGATGGAGACGTTACCTCTTTCATGTTTACATGGATGGTGCTGGAACATATTCTTCTTAGCAAAGTATCTCAGGAATGGAAGAAAAAGTATCCAATGTTCTCAGGCCTACTATGAAGCTAAATTACAGCTTTCACGTGAAGGTTATAACTGAACTATAGCAAAAGACTATGAGGAAAGGCCCAAGGAAGGGAATGGGAAGAAGGGAGGGGGAGTTTAGGGTGGAAAGAGGGTAATGGCTGGGGCCACACCTATGGTGCATCTTAGAATGGGTACAGGCGAAACTTACTAAAGGCAGGATATAAATGTCTACATACAATAACTAAAAAAATGCCATGAAGGCCATGTTGAACAGTTTGATGAGAATTTTTCAGATTGTGTATGAAAGCAGCACCATTGATTGCCCTAATGTACACAGCTATGAGTTAACAATTAAAAAAAATGTGGTATATACATACAAAAAAATAAAAATAAAAATAAATAGCTAAAACTACACATCTTATCTTTCATTTTTTCCACTTCCCTAATTAAGGTTTGAAGTTTGTAGTTATCATCAAACTTACTTAAATGGGTTCACTTGTGTAATCTTAGAATGTCATTTTGAAAGAAGAGAATTCTTTAACAGACTCATTAGTGTGTTAAAAAGGAGAAGAATTAGAACAAACTTTGAGACAACAGCTAATGCCTAGATGTTTTTGTTGCAGCATTTATGTGCCTTATTTAAGAGTAAATATTAAAGTGCATATTAAATATTCAGTTGGTTTAAAAGGTTAAGGGCAGAAAAACAAATGTACTCTTTTGTGGAGGAGTTACTCTCAAAGGCAAAGGGGAGCTCTTGTCTGGCATGAGCTAGGAAAGATAATTGTTCATTAAGGAGTATGAAGTCTGTAGTAAGTACATGCAGCCACATTCATGAGCCAGTTCTCTGCTTTCTGTCTGTAATGAGCATTAAGTTGCTCTGTGTTAAATTAGAATGAATTCAAGCTTTTGCACTGTAGATCCTTCCCTGGGTTTCCAATACATGTATTCTGGCCTTTGTTCTTTTTCCTCTTTGGATTTTCACTACAAAGATGTAACTTTGCCATGGATTTAATGTTTGTTGTCCTCTATTCACATTTTGAAATCCTAACTTTCATTGTGATGGTATTAGGAGGTGAGGACTGTGGAGGGTAGTTGGGTCATAAAGGTGGAGCCCTCACAACTGAGATTTGTGCCCTTTTAAGAAGAGATATGAGAGAGCTTGTTCTTCCTCTCTCTGCTCTCTGCTCTCTGCTTGAGGACAGGACGCAGCAAAAAAGCATCTGCCTACAAACCAGGGAGAAGCCTCTTTTCAGACATGACCTTGTTGGTAATCTGACCTTTGGCTTCCCAGCCTCTGGAACTGTGAGAACTAAAGTCTACAGTAATTTATTATAGCACACCAAACTGACTAAAATGAATCTCAAGGCAGACTGTAAATTGTTTGGCAAATTATCAGAGAATATAGAATATGAATAGGAATCTCAGTATCAATGAGCCAAACAGAAAATAACTATATAAGATATGTAAAATGTTTACAATGACCACCAAATATTATGTTTTGTTAATTAGTATTACTAAAAGTCAAAAATTTAGGATGTCAACAAAATTACTAAGCGTGTTGTGTTTTGAAGACATGTCTAGCACCGGAACTTACCTGAAGGTCACAGAATTTTGACAGATAAAGATTCTGTATCTCTAGGTGTCAGGATCATGCCTGGATTTAGCTCCAAGGTCAACCCAGTAGTGTAGTACTATTTTGGGCTTGTTTTCTGGGGATCAAATAGTCTGGCCTTCTGTCTTATACCGTATAAGTGGTTAAACTCTTCTAACAAGCAAATTAACCATATGAAAGGGTACATGTGGGAAATAAAATAAATGTGTAAATTTGGGGAATTGTTAGGGGTGAGAGTAGAAAGGCTGGAAAAGGCATCTCAAAGAGGATTTGAGTAGATCCTTGAAGAATGAATTAGTATTCCAGGGTAATAAGGAAGAGTATTACAGGCTGAGGCATCAGCATATAAGAAAAAGTAAAAAGGTGTAAAGCAGCTGGGAGACTAGGATGTTAGCAGATGTAACTTTTAAAGGTCAGCAGGGGCAGAAATCCCTGAAAGGCTTGGATACTCTACTTTGGAGTATGGACTTCTGTCTGCAGACCCAGGGGGCCTTTGAAGGGTTGGACTTCAAAAGGCTGGAGAATGGAGGTTAGAGGGGCTGGGGATTGCGAGTCTGAATGATCAGGTGGAAAATTAACAGTCATCTCAGTGAGAATGATAGGTGAGGCAGAAGGAATAGTATGGGGTTGGTCTCACTTTCTGACATTGTGGATCATTGTTTCATTAATCTTCAGAGAAGAGCCAGGTCTGAGGAAGAGAATGGTGGGTTCAGTTTTGGGCATCTTGAGCTTGAGATTCTCTGGCACAGCTGGCTGGAGATTACTGTAAAGCAGTGGGCAAAGGAAGTTTGAAGTACAGGAGGGAGATCCATTTTGGAGAGAATGTACAGAAGTTTTTAGAAGCATGAATGTGAACAAGATTGCTCAGGACAAGTGTGTCAACTCAGAGGAGAAGGAGCAAAGGCCAACCCAGGGAATCCCAACAATTAAGGTGGTAAGAAGAGGAGTCAGTGGACAGAATGGAGGAATGATGGCAGAAATAAATGGAAAGTCTGCAGGGCGTGGTACAGGGGTGGAGGAACAGGAGAAGATAATTACAAGAAGGAGGTGCTAGCTGACACTTTGAAATGCTATTAAATGACCAGATTTGAAAATGTCACTGAGTTAGACCATTGCAGGTCAGGAGAAGAGCAGGAACAGTTTTACCGAAATGGCAAAATTCAAGTAAGACAACAGAGTGGTTGAGGACCAAATGGGAGGTGAGGGAGCAAAGTCATCAAATATGTTCAGGTTATAATTTCAAGAACATTTCCTTCAAGGCAAGATAGAAGGGAGAGATTTGTAGCTTGGGGATGCTGAAGAGTCAAGAAACTTTGCTTTTCCAAACGATGGAAGAAAATGGATATTTAGGAGAGTTCAAGAACCTGGTCTGCTAACTCCTGAACTAGGATTAAGAAGGAAAAAAGGCCTTTACCTTCTTTTTTTGATGTTGCTATAAGAGTGTTTTAAAACTAGCTGTGACTTAGAAATGTCTACACCTGCCTAGAACAGCTTTCAGAAACTTCTGAGACAAAAGACAGTTTAGGAAAGAGTCCCTACTGCTGCTACAGGTGGTGTGGCCTGATGGCTGAGGGGATGAGGTTTAAGTAATGGCAAAGAAAGTTGAAAAGCTTTCAGCATTGCTGCTGACTCCAAGAAGCAAAAACAACCTGCTCTCCAGCAAACACATTTTCCCCTTTGAAATTCTGTCAAACAAATTCAGAGGGACATGAAAAAAGTGGGAATCTGTCTTGTAACATGTGCGGATATGGTCGCACAGCCCCTGTTTCATAGATTGTGCATGATGAATTTCAGCAGTATATCTGATTTCTCCGGCATGTACATTGTGTAAGAAAGCTTGCCGAAGAACAACTTTATAATCATGCCAGGGAACCTGAG
The DNA here is from genome assembly GCA_963574355.1 of Loris lydekkerianus. Lineage (NCBI taxonomy): Eukaryota > Metazoa > Chordata > Mammalia > Primates > Lorisidae > Loris > Loris lydekkerianus. Next base: position 4,488 of record CAUYPK010030555.1, read on the forward strand.
AAGGCAGTGCACGAAAATGAGACCACGGATATTATAAAAGCAAGGAGAAATCTTTTCCTCAGAAATGGAGATACTCTGCAATAACATTCAAGGAAAATCTCATACTTCGCGGCACTTTACACTTTCAGTCTTACCAATGACAAGAAGTACAGCCTCGGTCTAGCATTTCATGTGGAGTATCGGAGTCCTAGCTAGCTTTGAATGGGCTTATTTTTCAAGAACTGAAGTGGTAGCTCGTCACATATTTCTCGGCTCCTGAAATGATTGGTATTCCTCTCCTATCTAGCAGCTGGTGGAGGGTTTTTTATTTAACCAGCGAAGAGTTCCAAAATAGAAGTGTTGTCCTGGATATATTTTAAAAACACACATTTCAGGCCTTTCCTTTTTAACTTGAAGTAGCAGATAAAAAAAAAAAAAAAAAAAATCCCAAAGTGAAAGTGACAGGATAACATTGTGAGATTGAGTCACAAAGGCATAAGGAATCTATAGATGCCCCAACTGTCAGCAGTCTTGGCAAACACTGCACCTATCATACCCAACACCCAAGAGCTGTGTAGATTTAGTCAAAAACCTTGATTCACTTCAATGCTTATGGAATTGGGTATTCTAGGCAATTGGGTATTCTAGTTATTAGGTGGCTAGATAGAAACATCCTCCCCCCCCTCATTTTTTTGAGACTCTGTTGCCTAGTAGACTTTTGGACCACCATCATTGCTCACTGCAACCTCAAACTCTTGGGGTCAAGGGATTCTCTTGCCTCAGTCCCCCATCTAATTTTTCTTTTTTCTTTTGTAGATTAAAAAAAGATAAATCCAAGATAATATTATATATCTTAAGTCCATTTCCTCTTGCTCAGGGTGGTCTTGAACTCCTGAGCTCAAGCGATCTAGCTTCTTTGGCCTCCCAGAGTGTTCGGATTACATGCAGGAGCCACCATACCAGGCCTAGAACAATCCTTTTATTTGAATTTTTATCACCACAGAGTTTTATAAATATGTCATCATCATGAAACTATAAAATTACTAGAAGAAAGTGCAGGGAAGAAACTTGAAGAAATTGGCCTGGGCGAATATTTTATGAGGAGGACCCCCTGGGCAATTGAGTAAACACCAAAAATACACTACTGGGACCTGATCAAAGTAAAAAGGTTCTGCACAGTCAAGAACACAGTAAGTAAAGCAAGCAAACAGCCCTCAGAATGGGAGAAGATATTTGCAGGTTATGTCTCTGACAAAGGTTTAATAACCAGACTCCATGGAGAACTCAAACGTATTAGCAAGAAAAGAACAAGTGATCCCATCTCAGAGTGGGCAAGGGATTTGAAGAGAAACTTCTCTGAAGAAGACACGGCCTACAGGCATGTGGAAAAAATGCTACTCATCCTTAATCATCAGAGAAATGCAAATCAAAACTACTTTGAGATATCATCTAACTCCAGGAAGATTAGCCCATGTCACAAAATCCCAAGACCAGAGATGTTGGCGTGGATGCGGAGAAAAGGGAACACTTCTACACTGCTGATGGGAATGCAAACTAATACATTCCTTTTGGAAAGATGTCTGGAGAACACTTAGAGATCTAAAAATAGATCTTCCATTCAATCCTACAATTCCTTTACTAGGTATATACCCAGAAGACCAAAAATCACATCATAACAAAGATATTTGTACCAGAATGTTTATTGCAGCCCAATTCATAATTGCTAAGTCATGGAAGAAGCCCAAGTGCCCAGTGACCCACAAATGGATTAATAAATTGTGGTATATGTACACCATGGAATTTTATGTAGCCTTAAAGAAAGATGGAGACTTTACCTCTTTCATGTTTCCATGGATGGAGCTGGAACATATTCTTCTTAGTAAAGTATCTCAAGAATGGAAGAAAAAGTATCCAATGTACTCAGCCCTACTATGAATCCAATTTATAACTTTCATATGAAAGCTATAACCCAATTATAGCCAAAGAAGAAGGGGAAATGAGAGAGGGAGGGGAGGGAAGATGGGTGGATGGGTGGAAGGAGGGTAATTGGTGGGACCACACCTACTGTACATCTTATAAGGGTACATGTGAAATTTACTAAGTGTGGATATAAATGTCTTAGCACAATAACCAAGAAAATGGCAGGAAGGCTGTGTTAATCAGTTTGATGAAAATATTTCAAATTGTATATAAAACCATGTACCCCATGATTACATTAATATACACAGCTATGATTTAATAAATAAAAAAAATATGTCATCATATTGTATTAATTTAGTGATTTTCCTACTGGTGTGAGAGCTGAGCTTGATTGTGGATTCCATTCCTGTTGAAGGTGGGAGGAATTTTTGTTTTGTTTTGATATTCTTTTTGGGGTCTGTGCAGAGGAGAGAGAACATGGCTGGTGGTTTCTAGCTACCAATACCTGTCTTAGGTCTTGTGATGGGTCTGTTTAATCTGTTCTCAGATATCCTCTCTCTACAACTTTGTCAAGTATATATGATACTTTGCTTTATTCTCACTCTGTCACTTAACCCTCATGTGTTTAATATGGGTTGGGTATTGCAGCTGCCAAATTGTAATGTGAGTAACTTATAATCTAATGGGATAAGAGGCATCTACTGAAAAGCAAAATGGCCAGGGATTTAATCCTGGTTCTCCTACTTGCTACCTGTATGATCTTGAGTAACAACCGAATGTATTTGTTTCTTAATTTTCTCCCAATAAAATGGAGATACTATTAATTACTACCTTGCAGAGTTGCTTTTAGTATCCCTGAAATGCTTAGGTCAGAATCTAATACAAAGTCTGCTCCACTCAAGTGTTAGCAGTGATTCTTGTCACTTTATATCCCTAGTCATGGTTAGAGAACTGCAGCCAGTACTCTGAGAGAGGATAGAAATTTCCCTTAGAGAGCACAGTCCTCAATCCCTAGTACCTGGAAAGAGCAATCTCCCTGAGTTTGGTACTGTCTGGCCCTGTGTGTGTGAATATTCTTGGATTGAATTGAAATGTTCTATTGTTGGAGACAATGTGCAAATAAAATAAACTAAAATAAAAATAAAAGAAGAATAAAAAATACCACAGAAGAACCTTGATATGGGTGGTATTGTCATTTGCTTTTCTATAGCCTTAACATTTAGAAAATAATTTCTGGTTACTTAATTATGGTAAATTGGTGGTTTCAATAGATTACCCAAAGTTTTCCATCATATGCTACCGTAGAAGACAGTGAGTAATTACATGAATTGCACAACATAATAGTAAACCAAAATATAATGAGAAAAGGCAATTTATTAGCACTTTGCCCATGTTTTGGAGTATAGCTTGATGTATGCAGAGAATAGCAATCAGATTGGCTTTCCTTCCTGCAGCGGTAGGCAGGGACTGGAGAACTCTTTTGATCGTTGTATCCATTTTGTGTTAAAACTGTAAAACGTCTAATTTATAGACATAATGTGAATGTCAAGGAAATGTCACCCAAATCATTGAAATACAGCGGAATTCATCCATTATATTTAAGTAACAGGTTGGCCTGGGCTCCAGGGGAAGCAAGTTTAAATGGAAGTGGGATTTCAATTGTTCCATTTCAGCACTTTAAAGACACGGAATAATCAAGGTGAATTTCTTAAAGGTAGAAGATCTGAAGGTAGAAAGGAAAACATATACTGTTTGTGGATCAGCCATTAAGTGGCAGATTGGCATATGGGTACATTTCAGACCCCAATTTGTTTGGTTTCATGTGAACTATTTTTTTTCCTTTAAATTGCATCCCAAATCCTATAATAGAGATGCTTAAATAAACCCTCAGGGTCACTTAGGCATCTATTTCAACAGCCCTCTGAGAAATCCAGCAGTGTGTTATAAAAATAGAGTTTTATGTTTCTGTCAATACCTAAGGAAAAATTTGATTATCCTCCAGATTTTTCCCAATCCTTTAACTAAATTGGATTATTTGCTAATTACCCTTTACTTTTGAGTGCCATGATAGTGTCTCAGTTGCAGATTTTACTGTATAATCTGACAAGAATATATGATGTTTATCTGCCCAGAGAAGCAGCATGTCAGCTTCACCTCCGGGCCTGTGTGGGTCACATTCCAACCTTGCTCTGGCTGCTGGGATTGGATGACCTTATGCAAGTTTCATGATTTTTATTGTTTTCATCTCTGTGATCACAGGGGTGATGCTCATGGTGATCTTGCAGGAGTTTTAGGTAAGGATCAGGTGAGACTCTGCGTGTGGAAATAGTGTTTCTTAGCATTTTATCTCCCATCCTTTCATCCCCCAAATCAGGGTTCATTTATTGAGGAAACATGGACCCAAACATGGACATATTTGGATTCAGAATCTCTTATGATGGGAATCCAAGATAATGTATCGTGAGTCCATTTGTATCAGTCAGGGTTCAACCAGGGAAGCAGACCCAGCAGCAGATTTGTCCGTAAGGATTGGTTTATATGATGTGGGGGCCAGGGCAGCCACGTTGCGGTCCACAGGAAAAGTGGCGGAAAGGAGCTAGTGCTGCTGTCTACAGGAGGAACTTGTTTTCAGGGAATCCTCAGCTTTGCTTTTAAGGCCTTTTAAGTGATTGAATTAGGCCCATTCAGATTATCTAGGATACTCTCCCTTAAAATCAACAATTTGTGGACTCTTTTTTTATTTTTTGAGACAGAATCTTTCTTTTTCTCCCAGGCTAGAGTGTAGTGGCATCATCATAACTCACTGCAACCTCAAACTCCTGGGCTCCCGTGATCCTCCTGCCTCTGCCTCTCAACTAGCTGGGAACACAAGTGCCTGCCACCAGACCTGGATAATTATTTTTTCTAATTTTTGTAGTGTAGGGGGTGAGGGGAAATGTGCCCTTTTCCCCCAAAGTTCGCTGAAAGATCAACTCAAAATTAAAACAGATTAATAGGAAGAAGAAGTTATTTATCATGTGCAAAGAGAGAGTCACAGAGTGATTACCCAAATCTCAGTGGGGTCTAGAAATTTTTATACCTGTCTTTTAGAGGAGAGAGGAAGATGAGGAATGTAGATAGGGTCAGTCTGTTTAGGGTCAATAAATGGTTTCTAGGGAGGATGAATGAATACTTGGGAGAATTAACGGATGTGGGGGGAAACAGATTAACTTTAACCTGAGAGACAAGTATTATGTTTAAAATGATCTGGGCTAGGTCTGGTTGAATTCTTGATTTTCTTACCTGTAATATAGTGAGATAACAGGGAAGGGAAAGGAAGAGAAGACAGTTCTTTTGTTGAGAGGTCAGTCTGGTTTATGTTGCTAGAGGGCAAGCCTCTTCCAATGCCTTTTGATTTCAAAGGGCTTTTTTTTTTTTTGCAGTTTTTGGCTGGGGCTGGTTTGAACCTGCCACCTCTGGCATATGGGGCCCAAAGGGCCTTTAATTCAAAATATTCTTTATGCCCAGGAGGCATATTTTGGTATGAAATTTCCTGAGCTCCTTCGGTAAAGATAGGTTTCACTCTTGTCTCTATTGATCGTGAATTCTTGGCTTCAAGTGATCCTCCTGTCTGGGCTCCTATAGTGCTTGGCATAAAATAACTAGTAGGATGAGTCTGGAAATAATTTCTTCCAAAGAAGAGGTGAATTACATTTCCTTGTCTGAATAAAGACTTTGGCTTCATTGTACGCTGGACTGAAACCCTTACAAATTAATGAACTAGAGTAAGGCCCCAAAACTGTGAAGGAGCAGGCTTAGCTGACAATAGTGATAACAGTCAGCCACTGTCCCATTTGCCTGATAATAATTAGTCACTGTCCCTGTTTGTTTCTTGCAAAGATTCTTAACTTTTCTGCATAGAAAACATCACCTTTTGGGACTTAAAATTTAGTTTCCAAGACATATTACAGGCCTGCATTTCAGTGGATTGGTTAACCCAGCCAGACCAGCATCCTAAGCTAAGAAACTGACATGATCCCAGGAGCTGAAGGAATACAAGAAGATGATTTCCAGATCCCTATAACGATATCCACACCCCTATAATCCCGCCCCCAAGTTAACCAATTAGCAAACCTAATTACTTAATCCCCTGGCTTTCAAACAATCTTTAAGTACTCTGTCTCCCCAATTTTCAGGGAGGTGGATTTGAGAAATTCCTCCCGTCTCCCTGCTTAGTGCTATGCGGAATAAACTCTTCCTTTGCTATAATCCCTGCTTTCCTGGGTATCGGCTTCCTCTTGGGCAGCTAGCAGATGAAACTGGCTGGGCAGCAAGAGCACCAAGACTCAAGGCTGAGAGTAGCACATTTTTCTAGAAAAACATTATGGTCCTGGCTTGGCTCCCGTAGCACAGTGGTTATGGTGCCAGCCACATACACCAAAATTGGCAGGTTTGAACCCAGTCCGGGCCAGCTAAACAACAATGACAACTGCAACAAAAATGGCTGGGTGTGATGGCAGGTGCCTGTAATCCCAGCTACTTGGGAGGCTAAGGCAAGAAAATCGCTTCAGCCCAAGAGCTGGAGGTTGCTGTGAGCTGTGATACCAAGGCACTCTACTGAGGGCAATACAGTAAGACTGTCTCAAAACAAAAAACAAAAAAAAAATTATGATCCTAAATTTTCTCCATAGGGAGCAAACCCTGTTATTAGAGCAGTTTTAAAGATTAGAATCACAATGTATTAGAGCCTTTAAGATTTTGTATTCACTCTTTAATCCTCAACATTTTCCTTGAAAAATACATATAAAAATTTATAAGTCATTTGATACACAAAAGACTAATGTAACATGTATGTCAGTTATGAGGGATAGAAACACCAACACGTGAACCCACCAGTCAACTCACTAAAGCTGCTGAAACGCTGTTCTAATCTGTCTTCTGTCCCCACCCCCACCAGTGCTCTGAATTTTGTATTTATCATTTGCTCAGTTTTCTTCATAGTAAAACCTTTCAGACCTGTGTATATCCCTAAACAATATGGTCTTTCATTTCACTTCTTTTTAACTGTATATGAATGGCATCACAATATATATTTTGGTCACTGGCCTGTTATTCTTAATTTCCTATTAACATGTCTGAGATCCATTCAGTGGATGTGTAGAACACCATGATTCATTTACTTTATTGCCATTGAATATTTCATTGCATAATTTATACTACAATTTATTATCCATTCGCCTGTCAATAGCCATTCCCCACTCCTTTTTTCCCCTATTATTAATAGTGTTGCCATGAATCTTGCTTGTACATATACCCTGAAGAATACATGTGGGAAATGAATTTCACAGGTAAGTAACTGAGGCCAAGAGACTCCAGACTGTTGGTATTAAAATAGAGGGGAGGCCCCGAATTCTCATTCACTGTGCTTTCCATCTTGTCTGAATATGTTAAAGCTTATTTTTAAGAAAAATTTAGTTTAGTTTTATAATGGTTGGTAAGCATTTGGCTAAATATAGCTTCTCTGGGTGTTTATTTTTTATTTTTATTACTTCAAAGGGAAAGGAGGCTCCTTTCCTGCACCTGTGAGAAAGGCAAAAGGGAGATTCTGGGAACGGGCTGGACTAAGGAACAAATCTGAGGCTCTTGGCAAGGCCGCCCCTGCTCTCATTTCTATCAGTACACTTGACTCTCCAATAACTAGATTTGAACTGTGGGGGTTTTCTTATAAGTTGTTTTTTTTCAGTTAATACAGTCAGGGCCCCTCTGTATCAGTGGGTTCCACCTCCTCCACCAAAGGCGGCTTGAAAATCTGTTATAGCTTTTGTGGGAAGGAAACCTGCGGATGCAGAAGGCCAGCTTTCCATGTCTACGGATTCCACAGGGGCAACTGCACAGATTTTATAATCTGCACACACCCTTATAATCCCACCCCCAAGTTAACCAATTAGCAAACCTAATTACTTAATCCCCTGGCTTTCAAACAATCTTTAAGTACTCTGTCTCCCCTAGATTTTGGTCTAGGTAGGGGTCGGGGAACCAATCCCCCAGTGAATACTAAGGGACGGCTTTAGAACACGCACATGGAAAAGCACAAACGATTTTAGACAATTAATTTGGCAAACTCATCCTAGAAAAAGTGCTATGTATCTCATTACTGAAGATCACCATAGTCACCTTGGAGGTACTGTCCTTGGGAAGGCAGGCAACAGTGGCAGCACCTGGTCCATCCTGCAGAGCAGTTTTCCTAAGATGAGTTCCTGAAGTGTCGGTGCAACAGTCAGACCTGTGGGCCGATATCTCTAATGGCCTAACAGAAAAAGAGTTCCAAAATTTCTCTAAAGGGTGATCTAGGCGCAGTTGTGAGTGCACAGCTTTCCGAGTGGAGTGTTTCCAGGGTGACCATGGAGATATTCAGCAATGAGGTATGTGACACTATTTCTAGGATGAGTTCGGGAACTTAATTGTCCGACCTTGTATATCACGTGTATGCAGCTTGTTGAATTTTTGCAAAGTGAACATACCCATGGACCCTGTACACAGGTTCAGGCAGAGAACGTGACCCATGCCCCAGGAGCACGCTCCATTCTCCCTTCAGTGGCTAAAGGCACTGCTCCTCTTCCTCACTGCCCTGACCCTCCCCTTTTCTGAATTTTATGACATTGTGTGGTGACGTTATTGAGGTATTGTGGACAAATACCACTCACGGTGGTAAAAGATCAGAGTTAAACTTAGCTTCAATATTTTCTCACTGTGTTGATTCCCTTTTAACTCTCTTGTCTCAGGTGTCTGATCTGTAACATGGAGATCATAAGGAATTATTGGCTTGGCAGGAAGTTTAAGTGAGCTAAAACAAGAGGAACTTTCTAATAAAGATCCTGGCACACAGTAAGGTGCTCAGTAAAACTCACGAACTGATAGGACATAACATCTACACCCCAGCATCCTTTGATGTCAACCTTACCATGGGCGTGTTTTCCGTCCCACTGTTGCCACTGTCCCTCTTCTGAGGCATTTTTTCTATTCTAGGGCCCAGCTTTGCAGGCCATCCTTCACCCCGAATGAAGTAGATCTGGAATTCCGATATGCAGTCTAGTCTCACCTTGCAAGTTCTGGCTTTCTGGCCTTCCTGTTAGTTGGATATGAGCTTTGATAAAATTCTTACTGTGGAATTGAAGAAAGCAGCAGGGCACATCAGTGGCTTCTCTCATATTTATGCTTCGTACTGGAAGCTTGTTTCAAGTTGTGACACTTGACACCATTGGAATGCAATGCCACTCTCTGTGCAGTTCCCACTCCAGACCCTGCTCTTCAGCACTGAGTCAAGGTCAGTATTTCTGGCTTTATTAAGTGCTAATGGCAGGTGCTCATTGGAGGAATAAATATAATGTCCTCAATCTGCACTTGCATACAGGTGGTAAAATCTTCATGCTTTCTGCATCCTTCCCACATTTAGAATGAAGCACTCATTTCGTGTATTCTTGTCCTATAGCTTTTATCTTCCCCTTTATTTGCTGAAATCATTAGAGAGACTGGCTAGATGTGCACCAAATGTATAATGTATGGGTTACGATTTTCCTGAGAAGAGGAGGAAACAGTTTTTTCTTCTGCTATGGTTTTATTCTCTGTGGTATAAGCACATTTTTAATTGTGTCAGGAATTTCAGTGCCCATTAATTTGAGGAAATAGACCACGTTTGAGATTTTTCATGAGGCTGTGAAAATTTCACCTGTTTGCATTCATCTGTAAATGAAAATTATTACAGATTCAGAAGTATAAAAAATGTGGATGGGGAAGGAAAGGTGGAGAAACGTCCTCTTCCTGTTTGTGGATGTTGTGTGTGTTACTGTGCTTTTATCTCTATTATCTTCTTTAATGTCACCATGCCAAAGTAAAGGCACCATGAAAATCAAACACCCGTACAGGGGATCAAGGTGGTGGCCCTACTGTATTAGGTGGCTGGGTTTGAACCCACCACCTCCAGCATATGGGGCCAGCGCCCTACTCCTTTGAGCCGCAGGCGCCACCTATATTAGGTTCTTTGGAGTTTCCAGGCATGACATTTATGTTCTCTAAGGGAATAAAGGATTAATCACATAAAAACTCCTATGTTTAGGGTTCAGTCTTTATTTCATTTTTATTAAAATCTTACAAGGTTTGTCTTTTATTACACTAAAAATAAGAAGTAAAGGAGAGGGGCTCCAATGATTTGTTTGAATTTATTAAGGACAGCATGTCCTCAGGGTGCTGTAAGATGTCTGGGAAATGAGGTAACGTTTTGGTTCTTGATCTTTCATAAGGGTAATTTAGAGCAGTGTTTGTTAGCTTACTAATATTTATTGAGGTCCTGCTTTGTTCCAGGTACTTCCTCTGTGCTAAAGATCCAACGGTGAGCATGATAATGTCTGTCAAATCACAGCCTACTGAGAAAGCCAGGTATGAGAGCACAGTCACAATGCAAAGACGTTACATGTTGAAGTAGGGACACTGCTAAGTACTGTAGCTGTAGGGGTGACCAATGTGAAGATCCTAATTTACTTGTGAGCCAAGGTCATCAGAGGTCTTCCCAGGGGAGGATGAATCCAAGTGTCCAGATGCGTGAGATGAGTGAGTGGAAGGGCGTCACAAACCAGCAAGCACGGAGGCCCACTGTGGTTGATGGGAAGGCCAGGGCTGGAGGTTTCAGGTGTTAGCGCAGATCTTGTTATGGTATTCCTCCCGGCACTGTGCAGCACTGTGATAGTTCCTTGCCTTTCCCACCTCCATGGCATGATTCATGGTCATTTCAATCCCACCTCCGTGGCATTACTCATGCCATTCCCTCTGCTCATCTTCTGTCACTATGTTTATGTCATCATCTCCTGCGTGTACCAGCGCAGTTGTCTTGTAACTCATCTTGCTGCCTTCAGTTTTGGCTGTCTTGAATCTATTCTCCATAGCGTTGCCAAAGTAACCTTCCTACATTCACATATAATCTTTTCCCAGTGTTTGAAACCCTTCAATGCCTTCCCACTGGAAATGGAATAAATCTAGACACTTTTTGTATGCTTTTCTATACCCATGATCTGGCTCCATTTGACAAGTTTTTAATGTCTATATTTATATTTATCTTGAAAGTAACCATAAAGTTTCTGGGGCAGAGATAAAAATTATTATAGCAATGACTGCACTGGTTTCCCACACCCAGTAATTCACAGGTGACACAGTGAAAGCCATATGTTAAATTGCATGTTGGGTGTGGGGTGGGGAATCCTGAAATCTGGGAATCTGGGAGTTTAAATAGGCTACGGGCTTCCTTCTCTCAACTCTTTTTTTTTTTTTTTTTTTTGTAGAGCTGGGTCTTGCTTTGTTGCCCAGGCTGAGTGCAATGGCATGACTCCTGGGGTCAATGGATCCTCCTGACTCAGCTTCCTGGGTCTGATTTTTGAATTTTTTGGCTGATTTTTGAATTTCTTACAGAGATGGGAGTCTCACTATTACCCAGGCTAGTCTCAAACTCCTGTTCTCTATTGATCCCCTGATGCCACCTCCCAGTGTGCTAGGAATACAGAGGTAAGCCCCTGAGCCCTGTCCCCTCTCACCTCTGGAGAGAGGGAAAGAAAACTTTCCTGTTTAGTTTTTTATAATCCTTAGAATATAAAGGACTGGCCCCAAGGATCAGAGTCATCCTCCTTTGCCTCTAAACAGTTAAGGAGAGACGTCTCTAAATCTCTTTGGAGGTCTCTAGCTATTCAATCACCCTTTAACTGCTAAGGCTTACTCTTTAACACATTGAAGAGTTGTGTTTGTGAGTTATATTCAACTTATGCTGGTTTCAGCCTGGAGCCTTGCAAAACATAGAACTCACACATCTCTTAAAGTATCTTGACCTAACAAAACACTATGGCCTCAAGAAAAAAAAAAAAAAAATTCTTTCTAGTGTGGCAGTCAATGTGTTAATCCAGGTTCCAATTTTCTTTAGTCAGAAAATTAAAATATTTTCACTCTAGTTTTATACTACTTGCTTTTCCAGGCTCAACCCTTATTGTTTCCCTATACAAACCTCATGCCCTCCCAGTGCTGAACTACTTGGGATTTTCTGTTGTAGGAAAGAGAAAGTATCTTTTCCTTCTATCCCTCTTAGTTTCATTGTCTGAGGCCTAACAAAAGACAGCCTTTGTTAACATGTTTACCCCATGTACATGTGGGAGATGCTGGGGGAAAATGAATAAATCTCTAAGGAGCGATTTAGAATCAAGGTTTAAATATTATCTTCAGCTGAAAAAAAGAGAGGGGGTGGGTGGGAGAAGCTATTTATGCATAGGTGGCCTCAAGAAGTATTATTAAAAAACTTTTTTTTTTTTTTAATGCAGATTTAAGTCTATTGCCTTCTCCTTTGCTGAGATAGTCTCTCTTCCTGGTATAGAGGGGGAGACACCTTTACAAATGGAGTTTCCTTTATAGATATGAAATACTCTTACAAAAGGGTAACTATTACTCTGTTTTCAGATCTTCCCCTGTGAGTGCTGTTTTTCAAAACAATCTTTAGGCTGAAGGGGCATATTTTGGGGTGGCTTATTCTGGACTCCTACATTACGCAACACTGTTTCAGCCACGTGCATTTGTTTGGTATTTATTTTAATTTTGCCTCATGGAGTTTTTGGCTCAATATATCTATTGAGGAAAAATCTACATGCAACAAAATGCATTGATTTAAAGTGTACGATTTAGTGAGTTGTGATAAATCAGTCCCCACCTCCGTCAGTCGGCAGTTGACTGTTCTCAGTTCTCTGTGTGCTCTTGGCCAAAGAATGACCAGACACACGGAAGCTAGATGAGTGTGAAATGAAGTTTATGGAGGGCAAGGAAGATAGGGTGATAGAGCACCAGCAAGAAGTGTTTACCACAGGGCCCCTGTCATGGTCTGGGGTCTTATTCTATAGTGCCTGGATTGGGCCCTCCTCGGGGTTCAGATGCACAGTTAATGACCTGATAATTAGGCTTAGGTGACTCTAGGACACTTGCCATATCCTGTTGTGTTTGGGCTGCCTGGCGACAGGCAGAGGAATTCCCAGATTGGCAGGGCAGTCCCTCTTCTCCCAGATATGGCAGTTGCTTGGGGTAGGAGCAACTGGGGTGGGGAGATAGCACCAAGATGATTGTCTGCCCTTGTCTTTCCCTCTTTGCTTGAGGCAGCACCAAGGCAGGGGGGCCACCTCTGTCCCTGCAAGAGCTGGATTCCTTTACTGTCTACCTCCCTAGCTCACCACCATCCCCTCCTCTGATTATAGTGCTGAATGGAGACCACCTGCTACCACCAGATCCTCAATTTTCCTGGACTGGAAGCCTATGTGCCTAGCAGACCCAAATGGGAGGGCACAGCAGTCTTGGGAGGCCCACTGGGCTTCCCCACTCCTGAGACATACTACCTTGTACAATGTGCATCCTTATTTTTCCCTCAAAAATTTGAGCAAAAAGTGTCCATTATACAAATAGAATCCGTAAGTAGAGTCATCTCATAGGTATTCTTTTATATGTGACTCCTTTAGCTCAATATAAGCTTTTGAAATTCATCTATGTTGTTGAATGAATCAGGAGTTTATTCTTCTTTGCTGTGGAGTAGTTTCCATTTTACAAATATTGCTTGGTAAATTTGTCTTATTTTTATGTGTTGAACATTTTTTCCCCTATTTTTGCCTATTAGGAATAAAGCAGCATTCTTAGTCAAGTCTATTTTGTGGGACTACCTTTTCATTTCTTTTGGATAAATACTTAAGGGTAGAATTGCTAAGCTGTGGATGCAGCATACGCTTAAGTATATATGAAATAGCCGAATAGTTTTCCAAAGTGGTTGTACCTTCAGGCTCTGTGCTTTCTGCACACGCTGTTTTCTCTGCTCGGAACAGCCTTCTGATTTCTTCTGCCTGGTGAATTCTTCCTCAACTGTTAAGTTATAGCCCAGCTTCTCTGCTCTATGAAAGCTTCAGGAGAGTTGATTACATCCCTTTAAGCCATTCCTTTGTCCATTCATTCCCTTCCATTTCTGCCACTCCCTTGAATCTGTGGAAAGCAAGGATCATCTCACGTACTCACGTACTTCTCATACGCAGAGTGAAATGGTATGTTAGGAGATGCTTCCAAAGTTGTATATTAGATGCCGTTCTTTCATTCTACAAACTTCTATTGAGCCGTTACCATGAGAGGGAGGGTATCACAAGTTTATAAATAAGAAAAGTTATGACATCTAGATGGCAATTTTAAAATATTGATTAATGGTAACTCTGGTTGATGAAAGATGTTATCTTAAGGAACAGGAAGTTATGGTTGCCAAACCAGCTATATATTTTTTTCTTTTTATTTATATACAAAAAAATCTCCGGAAAGCCTACCATAAAGTCACACAGATTGAACTAAAGCTACTGTTGCCTCAACAAGACAAGAAGAAATAAATGAGAGTAATGGATATGGATTAAGGTTACAGATCGTCATTATCCCCAACTCAAATGTAACAAGGTGTGATACCAAAGAAAAGTCTTATTATTACAATATTCCATTTGTTTTATACTATTTTCGGAATTTTTGTAAAATATTTTATCTTTAATTCATCAAAAGACCATGGCCTTTCTGTCTCCCATGTTGCTGATCTAGCCCCAGAGCTTTCCCGACTAGACAGTGGATGTTGTGGTTTACGGAACAGGATGAGAAACAACATCCAAAAGGCACATGTGCCCAGCGACAGAAAATGGAAAACTCATTCATTCTAACCTCTTCACGTATACTTCTAAAAACAGGTTTCACAACAAGAAAATACTTTAATATTTTGTTGTTCAAAATCTATAGAGATTCTCTTCCTCCTCTGCAAGTCCCAGGAAGGAGAGAAGAATTATTACTTAGAAGTTAGTAAGGTTGATATTTCATGAGAAAGCAGTTCTAAAAAGCAGAAGGATTTTAAAGATCTCAGCATGGAGAACTTGAAATATTAAGGGCAGCAGCTGCCTGTAAACGATTGCTGTTAGCTTAAATTTACATATTAAAGAGCCGAAAACGTCTAAGATTTCTTCATTCTTAACATTTTAATGCTCAAACTATAAGACAATGCAATACTTGAAGGTGGTAACTTCTGAGTTTTATTTTTCGGGAATGCACTAAAGACAGATGAGTAGTAAGCTTATGTGCCTACCAAAAACACCATAGGCAAATATTTAGGCAGCGCCATTCTTAGCTAAGGTGCTATTTTTTCTCAGAATACACAAGCAGATGCCATGTTTGTGAATCTCATTGTCTCTAACAGAGGTCGCTTAAAAGGCCCATGGAACAGAAGGTTTGCGAGGAGCAGGTATTCTTTCAGTGAACTGAGGAGAATGGTAACTTGGGGCGGAACTAGCAAATAGTATACGTGGTACGTGTTAATTGTTATGTTCAAATGCTGCAGAGGAAAAATTACAAATATGCAGCCCCTCCACTGGCTCTGACAAATTTTAGACCTAGATTATGCTTTGGGACAATTGAGTGGTCCATTTGCATATTGACATAAATAAATGTAAATTTCAACAAAGAAGACGTGAATCCTGACTTGAAAGGAGTCTTTCAGTGTGATTTTATGATGAGCTTAACCTACTTTAAAAATAAAACCTGGTGAAAAATGAAAGGTTTCTCAGATTTTATTTTAGGTCACTGCCAAGGCATAGATATGTTTGTATTAAATCAAAGATAACCAATTTTTTTTGTTATATATATTATAGAAAATACATATACAGAAGGAGAAAAAGAATAAAAATCACTTAGAGTCCCAATAATCAGAATCACTGCTCATTCTGTCCTTTGTATAAGTTTGTAATATATGTATGTGTTCATGTATATGTGTGTACACTAACATGTATGATTTATTAATTTGTAAATTGAGATTAGGTACCTTAATAATCTGCTTTTTAAAAAAATGTACTGTTAAGTTTAGCTTAAAGCTGCCTCCTTTTGTATTTTTTCTTTTGTATTTTCAGTTAAGCCTAAAGGTTGCTCTGTACACAGTGAACTATAACCTAATTGGATGTGTAGACAGATCATAACCATCTACCGCAGAGTTCCAGGCAATCACAGGCAGCCACCTATTCAAATTGTGTTCAAGAGAGGCAACTGCTGAGCTGTGAGCAATCCAGCTATTTCCATACCTCATTTCCATTTTCTGTACATCACTTTCCTTTTGTTGTCTGTAAATATTATCTGACCATGTGCCAGCCCTGGAGTCTTTCTGCACCTGCTCTGATTTTGGGGACTGCCTGATTTGTGAATTGTTCTTTGCTCAACTGGCTCTATTTAAATTGAATTTGTCTAAAGTTATTCTTTTAATACTAGAAGTATATCATCAACATATTTCTATGTCATCAAATAAAAATTCAAACATAATTTCAAATTGGCTAAAGGAAAACATACTTACTGTATAGTTGTTCCATAATGCACATACATCGTACTAACTCATCTTTGTTGGACCTCAGATGGTTTCCAGCGCTATGATGGACATTTTTGTGTTGGTGCTACACCCTTGTGGCAGGCTCTGTACACATATATTTGGGTCAAAGAATATACCCTTTAAGATTTTTCGCATAGAGTGTTAAATACACACAGCCTGGGCAGTTTATAGCTCATGATTCCCTGCCCTACAAAGTAAATGAATATCCATTTCCCTGAAACCTCAACAATATAGGAAATTGTTATTAAAAAGTACCCAGAATAGTTTATAAATATTTGATGAAAAATGTTTATTTTATTGTTGTTGGAATTTTATTTCTATGGTAAGTGAGGAATTAGAGATTTATTGTGTGCTTCTGGCCACAATGTCTTTCTTCTTTTGTATATTGTCTGTGCATGCCGTTTGCCAATTTCCTTATTTGACATTCATTGTTTTCTTACTTAAATTGATGATTGTAGATGATTGAAAATCTGCTTGTATTAATTCTTTCAGAGTTTTATACAAATATAACAACACATTTAAAAATTTTTGTAGAAAGCACTTGAATGATAGTTTGAGAACTTCTGATCCAGATCAAAGTTACCTTTGCTCTTTCCCTAGATAACTAAAAAAATTTGCATTAAATAATATAGCAATGCAAGGGGAGAGTTGATCATGAGGGATTTTGTCTTAACAAAATTATCATTGGCAATCTCTGATTTAGACAAAATTAATGCATTTCTTAATCCTAGAACAGTCTATCCTTTTACTACTCTTCTTATATCACATTATCATTTGAAGGATCTGAAGTTTTTGGTGGTTTAAATTTGTTATTTGTGGTTTCCATTGGCTTTTAGTTATGGTGGTTTATTTCTCTCTGTATTTCATAATTATATCTATTATAATCTTATTATTTCAAACATTGGGAAAGCAGGGGACATAAATAGGGGATGCTTTCCTCCAGAGAGAATTTGTATTTTCTTTTTTTTTGGCCTGTGGATGAGAAGATGACTCTTTTTCATTCTGGGGCGTGGACACATGGCCGGATGCCACCAGCCTTGGTGACCCTGAGCACGCTGAAGATCACCATCTGGCTCACGGGCCGGTGCTCGCCCACTGTGACAATCTGGATGTCCCTGCAGCAGGGGACAGGTGCACAGACGTGTTCTTGTGACGCTTCTCAAAGCGATTGTACTTGGGGACGTAGTGGGGATACTGTGGGCGGACGGTATCCTCTCCATCTCATCTTCGCCACCATGCCAGACAAGGTCTGTGCTCGGACGCAGACGGTACCAGCGAAGGGGCTGTGCTTGTCAATGCAGGGCCCTCGATGGCCTCTTCGGGCGGGAGTCTTGAAACCCAGACGGCTGTTGTTGTAGTACCGAGGGAGCTTCTCCTTGCAGTTTCTCCCAACAGGACCCTCTTCTTGTTTTGAAAGATGGTCAGTTGCTTTTGGTAAGCTCGGTCAGTCCAAATGTCCACCTTCTTTCCAGCCACCTAAAAAAAAGGAAGCTGTGTTTTCTTTAAAGAGCCAGGAGCTCTGCTGACCTGAGGTCTGATGATCACTCCCAGGGGCTGTCCTACGGTGTGAACTGAGGTTCAGGTTCTGCTCGTTGCCGGGGGTCTGGTTTCTTGCTGCTGAGCTCTGGAGCCGCTGTCTGCTGCATCCTGACTCGCTGCATTCGTAGCTGCAGAGCGCTATGTTTTAATCAAAGACAGTGCCCTTCAGATGTCCCCTTAGCTCAACTGGAGCCCCAGGTGTGTTTACAGCTTGTTTCCCTGAGATCTAGCTGTCTTTTAGTGGAAAATTCTTCCAGGGTATCTTGTTCACGAGTATTATTTGTTTAGTAGTCATTGAGTTTTCAACCGAAGCTCATAATTTATGGACCTTTGGCAAGTTTTGAGGTATGCATGTGAGCTAATGTATTTCATATTAGAATGAACATATTAGGAAAAATTACGTTGTTGATTTAGTGTTGTGACTTGATAATTTTGTATGTTTTGAATGAGATGGTGGGTCTTATGAAGTTATGCCCCTAATTTCTCAACTCTTACTTTCTCAGCTTTGTGTGGGGTCTGTATGTGGTATGACTGCTAAGTGGATGGAGTGGTAGGATTAAAGTGTGCTCAGACCTGTGGTATATGTAGATGTCAGATTTGGGCAAAGGTAGGGATGAGAACATAGGAGTTGTGGATACCTCTAAGCAGGAAGGGAACAGCAGTCAAAGTTCTTGAGTTCAGGAGAAAATGTACAATATTATTAGGCCTATGTGAGCTTGGTATTAGGCCCTGTGCTCAAGGCTTTATTTTCATGATTTCAACTATTCCTAACAAGGACCTGTAAACTGTGGCAGTGTTAACTTCCTTTTAAAGGTGGAGAAACTGAGGCTTACAGAGGTTACCTGTCCTTTCCCTAGATCACCTGGTCATTAAGTAGCAGAGCCCAGATTGAGCCCACACTTCGAGATTCTAAAGGCTGTGCTCCTTCGATTACTCCAGACTGTCCAAGGAATGAACATTTATCCATATGTAATCTTTGGCACCCAACAATGGATTTCACATTTATTTTTAGATTGACTAATATAGGAATGAAAAAATTCATATGCTGGTATTTAAAAATGAATGTCTTTTTGAACTTTTATTTGAACATAAGCATTTTTTCTTAAGAAAATGTTTTGAACAAATGGATTTATAATACTTTTGAGATTCAATATTGGATGGAAAAAATGGGAGTTGGCACACTTCAGTAGCAAAAAGATCAAAGATTGTATATTTTGGAGATAATGTGCTACTTTAGTCTATTCAAAATTTCTGAGGAAATGTTTCAGTATACTTGAATATCTTTCTTTTTTAATTTTTTAATTAAATCATAGCTGTGTACATTAATGTATTTATGGAGTACAATGTGCTGGTTTTATATACAATTTGAAATACTTCCATGAAACTGGTTAACATAGCCTTCACCGCACTTTCTTAATTATTGTGTTAAGACATTTGTACTCTCCACTTAGTAGATTTGACATGTACCCTTGTAAAAAGCACCATAGGTGTGAGCTGACCAATTACCCTCCCTCCACCCAGCCTCCCTCCTCCCCTTCCTTCATCTCCTCCTCCCCCTTCATCTTGGGCTGTAGTTGGGTTATAGCTTTCATATGGAAGTGTGGGTGATTATATATTGGTTTCATAGTAGAGCTGAGTATATTGGGTACTTTTCTTCCATTCTTGAGACAATTTACTAAGAAGAATATGTTCCAGCTCCAGCCACATAAATATAAAAGAGGTAAAGTCTCCATCTTTTTTAAGGCTACATAATATTCCATGGTGTACATATACCACAATTCATGGGTTGATGGTCACTTGGGCTTCTTCCATGACTTACAATTATGAATTAGGCTGCAATAAATATTCTGGTGTAAATATCTTTGTTATAAAGTGATTTTTAGTCTTCTGGATATATACCTAGTAGAGGAATTGTAGGATCAAATGGCAGGTCTATTTTTTGATCCCTAAGTAATCTCCAAACTTCTTTCCAAAAGGAACCTATTAGTTTGTATTCCCACCAGCAGTGTAGAAGTGTTCCCTTTCTCCACATCCACGCCAACATCTGTAGTTTTGGGATTTTGTTATGTGGGCTACTCTTACTGGAGTTACATGATATGGTAAATCAAAACCATGATAGTGGTTGTGATTTGCATTTCTCTGATGATTAAGGATGATGAGCATTTTTTCATATGTCTGTAGGCCATGTGCCTGTCTTCTTCAGAGAAGTTTCTATTCAAATCTCTTGCCTACAATCAGATGGGATCACTTGTTCTTTTCTTCCTAATATATTTGAGTTCTCTGTGGATTCTGGTTATTAAACCTTTGTCAGAAACATAACCTGAAAATATCTTCTCCCATTCTGAGGGCTGTCTGCTTGCTTTACTTACTGTTCTCTTGGCTGTACAGGAGCTTTTTAGTTTGATCAGGTCTCAGTAATGTATTTTTGGTGTTGCTTCAATTGCCTGGGGGGGTCCTCCTTATAAAATATTCTCCCAGGCCGATTTCTTTAAGTATTTTCCCTATCCTCTCTTTTAGTATTTTTATAGTTTCATGTCTTAATTTAATATCTTTCATTAAATATTTTATAAAACTTTTCAATAGTGTTTTATGTTAAAAGTAGCTCAAATAATATTTAATTGTTTGCTGAAAAGGCTGTTGGAGAAACCAAAATCGTATCACACAGTTTTAATGGGTTTTTTTGGCTTTGTGTTTTCTTTTGATTTAGAGAACATTATTACAAAAGATACCTGACAATAATAGGTTGGTATTGAGGCATATAATGACCTCTTGGTATTCTTTTCTGAAGGTCTGTGAGGTGGTTTCTGGCACAGGAAATTAAAAGTAGATCCTATACCAGGAAACACGAGTGCACACTTGCTTTCTTTTAAGCTATTTTAAAGAGTGTGCTTGTTACTTACTTGACTTTTTGAAAATACAATATATAGAATGAGGAATCCTTGAGGGATGCTGTATGAAGATATTCACTGATGTTTTCTAAAAGGTTTGAAAGTTTGGGGTTTGATTCCATTTCTCCTGAAACTTAGAATTTATTTAAAAGCAATTTAAGGACTAAAAAGAAGTCTCTACAGGGACCTTTAGGTTGTGAGCTCACTGATAGCATTTTGAAAAATCCTGTTCCTATAAGAAGTGCAGTTTTTTCATTAGATTACAATAGCTCCCTTTCTCTCTCTCTCTCTGATACTTTGTAAGTAACAGATCTGTACAATTGGAGTATAACACTTCACTGTGGCTTAATATTAATTGTGCTTCTTAGCACAGGCAAATAGCATTTTAAAATAATGGTTTGAAGAATTTTAACATGAAGAGCAGCCTTTTCAGTCATTCAGAGAAATCATTTTGAAGTGACATTAACTTTCACATAAAATCCTATTGGAGAACCTTACAGTGGTTCATTTGTTTTTTGTTTTGGGGGAGGAAGAAGAGTTCCAAGCTATCATTTTTGACATTCTCTAGGTACACTCATACTTTTAGATTGCTTCATAGAAGTCAAAATAACTTGGTGTTTTAGAGCCTTAAAGTTTAATACTAACAGTTTTCAATAATGCTCTTCTTGAAAACTGTGTTGTACATTTCTATATTTTTAATCATTCTACAACTTTTCTAATCCAACTTTATCTCTTGCATCTGTGAAATTCATATTCGATTGCATTTTTAATCCCATTCAAAGTTGTATTTAAAAACTTTTTTACATTTTGAGAGAAGTACATTGTTCATGATTAATTTTTCAAAAGTAATTTTGAGTTGTTAGATTAAATGAGCCAAATAGATAATCGGGAAAACATTTTTTTATGCTTGTTTCTCGTCTTGCATTTAGGACTCTGGAAAGTGCAAATGTTAAGGAACGCTTGCCATTTCCTTAGGAATCTCATGATTTCCCTTTGTAGAAGTCCAGTCAACCTTAACGTGGGCAGTACGCTCATTTAATGTTACTTTCCCTCTGGTAGATTATTAATATTTGATCTTCATTGCTTAGAACAACAGTGTTTTTTATTTCATGTGATTCTATGAGGCCTCTGGATGGTTCTTCTGCTGCACGTGGTATGGGCTGGGGTTCCTCACGTGGGTTTGTTCAGTTGGCAGGTGGTCTAGCCTGCAAGGTCCAAGGAGGAATCTGTCGCGGTCTGGGGGTTCAGTGTCGACTGCTGGCTGGGGGACGTGGTCATCCTCCATGTGGCCTCTGTCTTCTTGGAGTTTCTGTTGAGAGCTAACCTGCAAGCTGGTGCAACATCATTTCTACCACATTTTATTTGTAAAGCAAATTACCCTGTTTCAAAGTGGTGGAAATTGATCTAACTGTTGATGAGAGGAGTGTCAGGTATACTTCTAATCTATTCTAGTGACATATCCCTCCTGTGATTTGCAGTTTGGCGGGGGGTGGGGGGGCAATTTTTAAATATGATCATGGATGACGAACAACAAGAGAAAAAATGGATACATTGGATTTCACCCAAAATAAAGACTTATATGCACTAAAGCAGTGGTCCCCAGCCTTTTTGGCTCTAGGGACTGGTTTCATGGAGGACCACTTTTCCATGGACCAGGGGTGCAGTCAGGAAATGGGGGTGGAACAGAAGGCAGAGCTCAGACAGTGATGCTCAGCGTGGCATTTTTCATTAAAAGAAATTAGTGCTTTCAGAGAAATGGATGGTTGGGGGCAAAGAGAGTGAGAGGTAAACTTGGACATCTGAAATGTAGGGAATCTACCAAGGAATAATCAGATTGTGTAATGCAAAATTCTGGAGTTGGATGATGGTGATGGCTACACACCAACATGACTGTACTTACTGGCACTTAACTGTGCACTTAAAAATGATTAAAATGGCAGATCTTATGTTCATTTTACCACAATTTTAAAAAAGGACATAGGAATCAGGCTATTATTTAAGTATGAGCATTCCATTTGAGTCTCAAAATGAATTATGATTGTAGTATATTAAGACACATCAAATATGTGAGAATCTTGAGTCCATATGATATTAGAAATAACAGCAACAACAACAACAACAACAAAACTAAAATGTTTGGTAGTTACCAAAGTCTGGGAAGGGTAGAGGGATGAAGAGAGGTTGAGTAATGGGTACAAATACATATACAGCTAGATGGAAAAAATAAGGCCTAGTGTTTGTAGATCAGTGGGGTGACTGCAGTTACATGGCCTATAATACATTTCAAAATAGCTAGAAGAGAAAAATTTGAATGTGCTTAGCATAAAGAAAAGATACATATTTAAGGGAGCAGATATCTCATTACCCAGATTTGATCTTTACACAGCATACAAACATATTGAAATATCACAATACCCTGAAAATATGTACATCTATCATGTATTAATAAAAAACCAAGGTGAGAAAAACATTGGTTTACCACCAATCAAGGTGACTATTAAACCACCATAAGAAGTCACCCTTAAAGGATAGCAATGCAAAGTCCTGTATTAGATCTTTGCTTAGTCACACCAGCTATAAATGTTGTTTTGGGGAAAAACTTAGGAATTTTTCGGGAAAAAGATACAACTTCACAGGAGAGATTGTTAACTGCCTTCTAGTAGTAAATTTTTCTTTTTTGTTCACTTAAAAATAGAACACCCTGTGTTTTAGCTGCTATCAGACCACCCTACTAGAAACTACATCTTCCAGTCTTCTTGCACCGGGGGATGGCCAAGTTATTAAGTCCCCGCCAATGGGATGTGAGGGAAAATGATGTATGCCTTCTGGATTAAGGCTCTGGCCATCACCTGAGGGATATTTCTGTTTTGTTTTTTCTCTCTTTCTGAGGTTTCTGTGTAGCCTCAGTTTAACTTTTTTTCTAACAAATACAGACCTTGTTTGACATCTAGGCTATTGGAACATGTCATAATACACCCAGATATAGTAAGAATAAGATAATTAAGAAGTAACAGAAAGACAAAGTAACATAGTAAAAGAGAGCTAAAGGGAAATAACTTTTTAGTTCAAATCAGCTCAAAACAACTAAAGGAATTATGTATTAAAATATTTTTATAGGAGTTGAAATAAATATGCCAGTTTATAAGGAAAGATAGACTTTTTTCCAGTTCTTATCTTGGACAAGAATTTATTATGAAGTTTTTTTTGTAGCTGTTGAAATGTCTGTATCATCAATGTCTATAGTAAAGTTATATCTTTAACGTAAATTGTATAAAATATAAAAATATATTTTACTTACAGCATGTCTTATATTATCCTTTGATGAATGTGGAAAGTAGAAAGTTAAACCTTAGTTATATAAATGTTGTTTTACAGAATGGCGTGTTCCACGTATATGGCTTTCTCACAAGCTAGAGAGCAGGTTATTGTATCGCTTAGATTAGTGTTTTCAACTGGGTTCTGTAGATGGAAGGACAGAAGAGGGGTTCTACAAATGTTTGATTTGAATTTGGTTTTGACATGTATTTTTAAAATAACATAAAACATAATACTCTGTTTTATTTTTCATCTCTGTTCTAGTGAAGAGAATTCTGAAGGTGCCAGTGAGCTGTTATACAATTGCTGCTATTTGTTTAAATATGGTGCATTGCAGATGAAGTGGGTGCTGAAGTTGGTGTGGCTACAATTGACAGTTGTAACCACCAGTCTAAAAATTTGGGGGAGGAGGGAATTTGTTCATCTAAACAACTTCACTCTCTATAAATATAATTAAATTAAATGTATAGAAATAAAATACAATGTTACATATTAAGATTGAGTGCAAAACTTTAACAAGAGGATTTTATTGCTAAAAATATTTGAAATCCTCTTAGATTTTCCTTGTAGAATGGTAATTGTCTCTAGAGGGCTTTGGATAGGAATTTTCAGGCGCACAGTTTCCCACTGAGCTGGACAGCCGGTGTCTGATAGGAAATCCCTCTGCTGGTCACTGAAAGAGGCTCAGCATGCTCTGTGTGTCAGGAGTGTGGTCAAAGCCAAATCTGTATTTGAGGGTTAGTTGAGAGTGACTCTGCTTTGCCAGCATTTGGGCTCAGGAGTCAACACAAAACTTTTCTTGGACTAGCTCTGAGTCTGCTCCACTGCTAAACAGGGTCTTGATTGAATGACGAGAATTTTGTGCCTTAAAGATGAAAGAATATCCTTGCTTGAATGTTTTTGAGGGCATGGATGGTTAGAACCCATATTTCTCTAATGTAAAATCTTAACATTGATCAATAAATGTAATTGCTTTTTAGATGGGATTACATCTTGATAATCTTTCCTTTAAAGGTATTTTTCTGTAGACCAGTAGTTTTACCATTACCTGGGGCTTGGTGGAAATGTAGAATATCAGGTATTACCTAGATCTGGCAGGTGGGAGAAAGTCTCATTCTGTCACCCTTGGTATAGTGCCATGGTGTCTTGATTGCTCACAGCAACCTCAAACTCTTGGACTCAGGTGATCCTCTTGTCTTACCCTCTCAAGTAGCTGGGATGAATCTGAATTTGTATTTCACAAAGATCTCTGGTGATTCATTAAGAATATTATGTTTTGAGAATCACTGCACTAGATGTTAGTAGCAAAGGGAACTTGAGTCAATTTGTTAGTTGGGTGAATAGAGATTTAGAAAAATATTATCTCCCTGGTTGCCCCAATTCACAGTTTTAGTTTATTATCTATGTTTAAATGTTTTCCTGTCAAGATCTGCCAAATAGTAT
This sequence comes from Loris lydekkerianus, assembly GCA_963574355.1. NCBI lineage: Eukaryota > Metazoa > Chordata > Mammalia > Primates > Lorisidae > Loris > Loris lydekkerianus. Next base: position 29,991 of record CAUYPK010030555.1, read on the forward strand.
GAGCTTTTCTGTAGCCAGGAACACAATCTATTATGGCATTTGGCTATTGGAGACTTCAGAATTTCACTTGGAATTTGGTGTGCCTTGTTCTGAATTCCATGTGGTATTTGGAGACCAGACATTGAGATGCCAGGCGGTATTCTCGCCTGTTAGATTAACTGTGACAACACATCTTTTATGGCGTTCATATTGTCCTCAGTTTTGAATGATTGATCACATCTTACATCATTAAAACAGAAAGTTTTCAAAATACTTTAACATGCAGTGTCTTATTTAGACTTCACTGTGTCTCTGCGCTGTAGTTTTTATTATCCCCATTATAGAAGTAAAGAGCCTGTCCAGGGATGATTGATTACACTGATCACAGACAGAAAATGGTGAAGAGCCTGGGCTTGAGTCCAGATTACCTGACTTCTAATTTAATACTTTCTTCCCCAAACACCTTTTCTGCCTTACAATGGATTTTTTAAATCTCAGAACTTCCTTAAACATAATGTTATTCAGTAAGTATGAGTCAGTTGCATATAACTGCATGCAACTCAAAAAAATTGATCTCTTAATACACGCTGTAACTATGTTCTGCCCTAACTCTAAACAAGAAGAAAGCTTTATTAAAATTGTCTCTTTTCAATTCAATTATAATTTGCACTTCCATTTAATAATTCTAGGACTTTAAAACAAAGCAGAATATGCAATCCTTTCTTTATGTATTTTTTTTTTTTTAATGCCTCCTACTTGAAGAAGAATGAGGGAGCACTCATTTGAGATTTATTACCATTTTAAACAAGAAGCTTCCTCCTAGTTATGGGGAAATTCATGAAGATAGATAATAAATAATGGCTATTTGTAGCACTCGAGGGGCTTTATTAATAAGTTATGCCAAAACATCTAATGCATTTTCCTCAGAGTTATTATTCACCAACACTTTATGGAGTTCTATTCTTTATTCTTGTATTGCTTTTGAAATGTAGTAGGATTCTTATATTCAAGGAAATAATTCTTTCGTTATTGAGTTTATTTTGGGGGCTAAATGCAGTTTAGGTATCGTTTTCATGTAAGACTTTCACTTTGGAATTTGTATTTATCATAAAATAATTGTCTCCATGTTTTCACAACTGTCCCTTCATTTTCCAATATTGCCAATTTAATTTATTTTTATTGTAAACAGTCATATAGTATTTTGATATCTGGCTAATTGTTTATCATAAGTTGATTTTAGTCCTTTAATTATGATATTTATTTGCAGTTCAAGAATTTCTTCTCTTTCTTGCCTCTCCCTCTCCTCTCCCTCCTCCCTTCCTCTCCACTTCCCTCCCTCCTCCCCTCTCCTCTCCGTAGGATCAGCTCTGTTGCCCTAGATCTGCTCTGTGGCTAGAGTACGGTCGTGCCATTGTAGCTCACAGCAGCCTCAAAATCCTGAGTTCAAGTGATCCTTTTGCCAGAGGTGTCCGCCATCATGTTTGGCTAATTAAAGTATCCAATGTACTCACCCCTACTATGAAACTAATATAGGGCTTTCACATGAATGCTATAACCCAATGGCAACCTAGGAATAGGGGGAAGGGGGAAGGGGGGGAGGGAGGAAGGAGGTGGGTGGAGGGAGGGGGATTGGTGAGAATACACTTGCGGTGCATCTTACAAGGGTATATGTGAAACTTAGTAAATGTGAAATGTAAATGTCTTAACACAATAACTGGGAAATTGCCAGGAAAGCTATGTTAACCAGTGTGATGTAAATGTGTCAACCGGTCTGTGAAACTAGTGTATGGTGCCCCATGATCATATTAATGTACACAGCTATGATTTAATAAAAAAAAAAATTTTTTTTGTGTGTGTGTCACCATGTTGCCCATGTTGCTAGTCTCCAACTCCTGGCCTCAAGCAATCCCCTCACCTCAGCCTCCCAAAATGCTAGAGTTACAGGGGTGAACCACCGTGTGTGGCCAGTTTTTCTAAGGGTCTAATATTGTTTTCTTTCTCTTGAAATGTTAACTAACTTGTATAGTTTTGATTAATTCTGAAGTAAGTGGCCTCCAAATTTAGGCTATTTCTGTCTAGACTTTGCATCTTCTATTTACTGTCAGGACAGCTCCAGTGAAATGTTCTCCTTCCAACTGAAGTATTGTAGCTCAGAAATACAGAGTGTCCCAAGTTGCCAAAGGAAAAAGGGGAAATTGTAGCTAAATGCACTTTTATTTACAAAATATTCATTACAAAATTTTATAAAACATTTACAAAATATCCTTTATGTGTTTTGCAATGAATATTTCATACCTAAAGATACATTTAGCTACCAGTTCCTATTTTCCCTATGTATGGTGACAGGGTACAGTTTCTCTTCCTTATCAAAGAGGTGCTCTCTCCAACTACCTGGAGTCACCATCTTTATGGGCTCTCAGAGCTTACACTTTGGTGTGATCTGTGTTCCTCTACCCCTTTGCATCCTGCATTCAATTAGTGACTAACTGGGGTGTTCTAGGTGGAATTGTGTCCACTTCCTCCTCCCCCAAATTCACATGTTGAAGTCCAACCCTCCTAGTGGCAGACTGTGACTATGTTTGGAGATAGAGTGTTTTGACTGGTAATTAAGTTTCCATGAGGTTATTAGGGTGGGCCCAAATCCTCTATGCTGGTGTCCTTACAAGAAGGAAAGTAGGGCAGAGAGACATGTAGGAAAGACCACGTGAAGACAGGAGAAGACGTCCGTCCACAAGCCAAGGGCAGAGGCCTTCAGAAGACACGACCCAGTTCACATCCTGATCTTGGATTTCCATGCTCCGCAACCGAAGGAAATACATTTCTGCCACTTAAGCTGCCCAGCTTGTGGGGCTATTTAATGGCAGCAAAACAGGACATTTTGGCAGATCCCTGCAAGGTCTCCTGAATTTCCACAAGCTGCAGAGTGAATTTTGATTCTTTATTGTCACTTTAGTTTTATACAGTCTCTAAAACAGCATTACATTTTATATACTTTGGACTAATTTGAGAAGGTATCAGTTACTCTGAAAAAATTTCCATTTGTTCTGTTCTCAAGTTAGAAGCAACCTCCCTGGGGAAGCACATTCATGTACTCATTCTTTAGGGTCCTCAGAAACTTTATTACTTTTTTCTTCTACCTGCTAGATTGTAAATGCCTAAGGTCAGGGACTGATTCTTCGACATTATTATGTTAGTATCACTTAGCATAGTACCTGGCGCAAAGAACGTGTTCAGTAAATATTTATAAATAAATTACTTCATGTTAGTACAAGGATGCTGCACTTTGCTGCAGTACCATACAATATCCAAACATCAATGGCTTAAAATAACAAAAATTTCTTTCTTGCTTCTGATGCATTTTCACAGTGGTTCGACTGGCAGCCCTGCTCTGTGTCATCCCCCTCCTGGATCCACGTTCAGGGCATAGCCTGCCATTTGGAGTATTGCCGGTCACTGTGTCAGAGGGAAAAGGACAGCCGAGTGAGTCCTGTTGTGGCACAGATGCCATTTTTGTTCATATTTCACTGATCAGAGCAATTTGCATGGCCTTGTAGAATGTCAGTGGAGGGAGAGAATTCCAATCCTAATATCTGTCAGGAGGAGAAAACAAACCAGAGATGTCTGTGACTGATACTGGCGACCACCCAAACTCCTATACACCACACATTGTTTCATTTACAATTTTCTTTTTTTACTTTCACCATTTTCTGCAATCTTTTCTTTAGTGTAGTTGAATTTTGCTAAAATACTAACTTTGAAAGTATTTTTTGTCACATTCAACCTGGATCTTATAACCCACAAGAAACTATTCCAGTTTTTTCTTTTGTACAGTGAACTGTATCATTTTAGAGAGCTATATCATCCAGTTCTTGTAGATTATGTTCTTACCGTAGTTACATATTTTGTGCACTGTCATCACAGATAGACCATTATAACTGCTCTGGGTCTCATTTTTCTTATCTTTATTGATATGATATCTCAAGTTGTTTTTAGTTTTATATTTTATGTATATCATACAAGTATTAGTGTCTGTGTTATTCATAGATTTAATCTTTCTACAGAGGGCATGGTTGTTGGTTAATTACTAGGTAACTGATTTGTTATTCAATGGAAAAGTCTTTACAAGGGAGCCTTCTATTTGTGATTGCAAATACATGCTGGAGTTTCTGTTAAAACACAGCTTCTCCCAATGTAGGTGACTCTGAGGATGCTGTGCAGGGCACCCTGAAAATATACTGGCCGTTCTAGGCAAGTCTACAGTGAATCATTCACCATGATCAACTGGGATGTATCCCTGGGATACAAAGAAGAGCTATTAATAAGTGGAACGTCCCATATTAACAGAAAGAAGGACAAAAACCATATGATCATTTCAATAGATGCAGAAGAAATGTTTGATGAAATTCAACATCCTTTTGTGACAAAAATTCTCCAAAAATTAATCATAGAAGGAATGTACCTCAATACAATAAGGGCCATATAGAATTTTGGCCCCATATACAGCTAGCACCATACTCAACAGTGAAAAGTTGAAAGCTCTCCCTTTCAGGTGAGAACAAGGTAAGGATGTCTACTCTCATGACTTCTATCCAATATAGTCCTGGAATTTCTTGTCAGAGCAGTGAGACAAGAAAAAAAATGAAATTGCATATTTGTTGATGACATGACCTTATATGTAGGAAACCATAAAGACTCCACCCAAAACTTGATATAAATGATAAACAAATTCAGTAAAGTTGTGGAATGCCAAATCAATGCACAAAAAATCAGTAGCATTTCTTTAGGGTAACAATGAGCTATCTAAAAAAGGAATTAAGAAGTTGACTTCATTCACAATAGCATAAAATATACCTAAAAGTAAATTTAACCAAAAAGGTGAAAGATCTGAATACTGAAAATTATGAAACACTAATGATAAAGATGAAAGGATGGAAAAAAATAAGTAGAAAAATATCCTCTGTTTATGGATTGAAAGACTTAATATTGTTAAAATGTCCATACTAATGAAAACTACAGATTCAATATGTTCCCCATCAAAATTCCAATGTACTTTTTCACAGAGTAGAAAAAATTATAAAATTACATGGAACCACAAAAGACTTCAAATAGCCAAAGCTTTCAGCCAAATAAAGCTAGATGCATCATACTAACAGACTTCAAAATCTATTACAAAGCTGTCATAATCAGAACAGCCTGGTAGAGATATAAAAACAGACATACTGATAAATGAAAAAGAAGAGGGTTCAGAATTAAACCCACACACACAGAGTTGATAGATTTTCCACAATGGTGCCAGGACACACAATGGAGGAAGACAGTCTATTCTATAAATAGTGTTAGAAAAATTGGATATACACGTGCAAAAGAATCAAATTGGGCCATCTCACACCATGTACAAAACTCAAAGTGGATGAAAGACTTATATATAAGACCTGAAACTATAAAATTACTGGAAGAAAACATAGGAGAAACAGGCCATGACACTGACTGGGAAATGATTTCTTAGCTATCACCTTAAAAGCCTGGGCCACAAAAGCAAAAATAAACAAATGAGTTTTTGTCAAACTAAAAAGCTTCTGCACAGCAAAGGAAAAAATAGAGTGGAGAAACAATTCATGAATTTGGAGAAAAAGTGGGCAAAGGACTTGAATCGACATTTCTCAGAAGAGGACATACAAATGGCCAATAGATGTATGAAAAACTCTCACCATTTCTAATTAACAGGGAAATTCAAATTAAACCACAATGAGATATCATCTCCTATCTGTTAGGATGGCTATTATCAAAGTGATAAATGATAACCAGTGATGGTGAGGATGTGGAGAAAAGGAACGCTTGTACACTGTTGGTGGGTATGTAAATGAACAGAGCTGTTATGAAAAACAGGGTAGAGGTTCCCCCTACTCAATCCCATTTCTGGGTTTATATCCAAAAGAATTGACATTAATATGTAGAATAGATGCACTCCCATGTTCATTGTAGCATTATTCATAATAGCCACGATATGGAAGCAGTCTATATATCAAAGAACAGATGAATGAATAAAGAAAATGTGTGTGCATATCTTTATATATAATGGAATAGTATTTAGCCTGAAAAAAGAAGGACATTCTGTCATTTGCAACACCATGAATGAACTTGGAGGACATTATGCTTAGTGAAAATTAATCTAGGCACAGAAAAAAACCAATAGTGCATGATCTCACATATACCGGGAACCTAAAAAAGTCGAACTTATAGAAGTGGAGGATAGAATGAATTGTCAAAGGCTGCGGGAGGGAAGTGTGTGGGGAAATGGGAGATGTTGATTAAAAAGTATGAAGTTTCAGCTGGACAGTGATCTGTTGCATGGGATGACAGCTATCATTAATAACAATACATTATATGTTTCAAAATTGCTTAAAGATGAGATTTTAAATCTTATCACTACAAAATATTGATAAATATATAAGGTGATAGATAAGATAGTTTACTTGATTTAATCATTCCACTTCAGAAACATATACAAACATCATATACACAAATGTATACAGTTATTTGTTAATTAAAAATAAATTATCGTTTAAAAAAGAACCTATAGTGAAAATTAGTATTCTTGATGATATGCAAATTTGAAATTTAGGAAAAACTAACTTAAAATATTCAAACCAAATGACATGGTGAGAAGGGTATCTATATTATATAAAGCAGACAAAGGATTATATAACTATGTCACATAGAGACCCTATGAACTAGTAAAGAGGAACACAGCTTACTAGAAATTAGGTCAGGATATGAACAAGCTGTTCACACTTGCTTGTGCACATGTGGCCAGTGAACTTAGAAAAGGATGCTCTCTGTGCTGACGAGGGCAGGGAAATTGGCCTTCCTAGACACTGCTGGTAAAGTGTAGAATGTTTGGAGAATACTTAGAGACCTAAAAATAGACCTGCCTTTCGATCCTATAATTCCTCTTCTAGGTTTATACCCAGAAGACCAAAAGTCACAATATAACAAAGACATCTGTACCAGAATGTTTATTGCAGGCCAATTC
>CAUYPK010030557.1:0-35749 GCA_963574355.1 Loris lydekkerianus
ATTGATTCCAAATGAATTAAATGAAGATCATCTCAAAATTTCCCTTTCTTAGATGGAGACTTTACCTCTTTCATATTTACATGGATGGAGCTGAAACATATTCTTCTTAGTAAAGTATCTCAAGAATGGAAGAAAAAGTATTCAATGTACTCAGCCCTACTATGAAACTAATTTATGGCTTTTAAATGAAAGCTATAACCCAGTTATAACCCAAGAATAGGGGGAAGGGGGAAAGGGAGGCAATGGAGGGTGGAGGTGGGCGGAGGGAGGGTAATTGGTGGGATTACACCTGCGGTGCATCTTACAAGGGTATATGTAAAACTTAGTAAATGTAGAATGTAAATGTCTTAACACATTAACTAAGAAAATGCCAGGAAGGCTATGTTAACCAGTGTGATGAAAATGTGTCAGTCTATAAAACCAGTGTATGTACACAGATATAATTTAATAAAAAAAAAAAAAAATTCCCTTTCTTTGCTGTCATGACATAGAGACAAATCATTTCCACACTGTATTTGTTATGTGTGATGAAAAACAGATTCTTTTCAACAATCATGAAAGCTCAGCACTATTATACTATTTCATTTCTTTCTCTTGCCTGATTGTTCTGGCTAGGACTTCTATCATTATGCTGAATAGAAGTGGTGACAGTGGGCACCCTTGTCTTATTCCAAAGATAATGTGTGTAAACACATTCCAAAACCAAATATTCATCAAAAAAAGCTATTGGTGTTTGTGTTGTAGTCCAGTGCTGTTATTTTCCAATATGGCTTCATAAAACCTGGTCAGTAGATTACAGAAATTGTATACTTCAAACAACTGAATGAAATGACAAGGATGCTTTTGATTAAGCAGCCAAGATTGTTCAATGGAGACAGGCCAATCCTTTTGTAAAACAACACTACACCACATGCTACACAAACAATGCTGCCCAAACTATAGAAGCTAAACTTGAAAACTCTCTGCCATCAACCGTATTCACCAGACCTGGCACCAGCTATCACTTCTTCCAGCCTTGGACCACTTCTTTTAAGGAAAAGCATTCAATTCTTGACAAGCTGTGGAAAACATTTTTGTGATTTCATTGCCACTGATTCTCTGCTGATATAAACAAGCTACCTATAGGATGGCAAACAGTTGACACTTTGATTACTGGTACTGCCTCTTTTGATTTGAAATCAGCCATCTCCTATTTAATGAACTTATATGTTCCTAGGTATCTAATTTTCTTTGTAACTATTGTGAATGGTATTTATTTGACTCTCATATTGACTATTATGATAGTCAAGCATACTTTACTGATTTGTGTACATTTTTGTAATCTGATACTTTGTTTTGTATATTCATCAATTCTAGAAGTCTGTTGAAGGAATTTTGGGGATTTTCTATTTATAAGATAACATCATCAGTAAAAAGTCATGATTTGACCTCCTCTTTCCCGATTTAGATATATTTCATTTCTTTCTCTTACCTGACTGTTCTGGCTAGGACTTTCATCATTATGCTGAATAGAAGTGGTGACAGTGGGCAATCTTGTCTTATTCCAGTTCTTAGGGGGAATGCTTTCAATGTTTCTCCATTCAGTATGATGTTGGCTAGGGTTTTGTCATATATGGCTCTCATAACTTTGAAATATGTTCCTTTCATGCCTAATGTGTTGAGGGTTTTTAATAATATCGTGAAAGGGTGCTGGATTTTCTTGAATACTTTCTGTAGCTATTGAGATGATCATATGGACTTTGTTATTGCTTCTGTTTATGTGGTTAATCACATTTATGGATTTATGTGGGTGAAACCATCTTTGCATCCTTGGAATGAAGTGCACTTGACCATGGTAGATTATTTTTTTGTAGTTGTTTGATATTTTATGGAAAATTTTTCATTTGTATTTGTAAGGAATGTTGGCATTTTGTTGTTGTTGTTGTTGTGTCCTTTCCTGGCTTAGTAGCAAGATGATTTTGGCTTTGTAGAATGAGCTGAGAAAATTCCCTCCTTCTTGATGTTACAGAATAATTTAGAATAATTTCTGCATTATGGGTACCAGCTTTTCTTTGTAGGTTCTCTTGATCTTTCTCCAGAAGCAATGTAAGACCATTGACTCCAGCATCAAAATCACTTTGGGAGCCTCCCACTGAGAGTCCCAGAGGTGTCCCTATCCCACTCCCCCTTCTATACTTCATGTTATTTGAGAGGCTAGAAACTCATGTCTAATGCCATAATCTGCCATAAAACTAAACTTGTTAATTCTTGGTCTATCATAATAAATTCTATTCAGCAAGTATTTGTTAAACACCCACTGTTTACTCCTTATGAAATTTGACAAAGAACAGGGTTATGATAAAAATGCACACACAAAAATCAGTGTTTTTATTGAGTGCCAGTGAGTAACAATTAGACAGATGTTTTTATATGCTATAACACATATCACAGGATTTTTTTTTCTCAGCATAGTCATTATTGTAATAGGTTCCTTTAAATAATTGATAAATGCCAAATCCTTTAATACTTACTTTCAAGATATTTTAAGCAATGTTATACTCGTAATGTCAGAGGACAGGAGATACAAAGACTTGGCAGAATGTTTAAGGGTTTTTTTCTACAGTCTAAGTTAGAATACCAGAGATAAACAACTTTTATGATTTCCAAGTTGTATTTTAGAATTTCACTTTTAAGGATAAAATTTGTCTTATTAATATTCTGAATCCAGAAGTATTTGTATCCCTTATATTTGCAATCAGCAGGGTGAATGAAAGTATCTTTGAAGGTCTTGTTTGGGTATAAATAGTATATATTGGATTATGTTAATGCAAACTTAACTTGTTACATAAAAAATATGTTCAGCTTTTGAAAAATGCTAAATTCCAAGTTTGTTTCCAACTGCAGTTGAGGAAATCAATTGGAATAAATTGAGAAAATGCAATATTTTCATCAGGCCATTAGAATTTGAGTTCAAAAAATACTCAGGAACTTCTTTTCCATGCATGAGATATGAGATTATAAAATCTCATATGTTTAGAGAAAAGGACTACTGCAGAAAATTGAATTGAATGACAGAGGTGTTCCTTTAGGAAGAGAGTTTCCAAAGCTGTTTTAACAAAGGTAACTGGCTGTTTTGAAAATTATGAAAGGATGGTAACAATAAGTATTAAAGATCTTGTTGCTTTTTGCAATAAATATATGATTTGCAATGTATGTGACATTTTTTAAATTCAGACCTTTTACTCTCTAAAGTTGCTTATCGGAGGCTCTATGAAAGAGTAAAGAGAATGTATGGGATCATTGGTTTTTAGAGCAACCTTAAAAATCTCTGAACCCTCTTCACTTTCTAGATGAGGAAGTTATCACAAATGCCAGAAAATCTGGTTTTTATTATCCTTTCTAAACTTTCCATGGTTTTTATTTTTATATTTAATTCAATTACAGTTGATCAACATTCTTTTGTATTTTATATGAAATGCATATAGATCCTGGAAAAAGTATGTGAGAGCATGGAATGTATTGAATCTTATATTGTGGTGTTGGCTACATAGGTTTGATAAGCAATACTATTTCACTTGGCAAGGGAAAGGCCAGAGAGAGTGTCACAGAAGAACCATGATGAAACTTTGAGGGCACCTCATGCTGGTATGATGAAAACATACCACCATGGAAATAAATCCAGAGCACCCAAATCAGAGCAAGCAATAGCTACTTATTCAGAGCTTGCTATAGCTAGGGAGCCATCCACCGTCATTTGCATTTAACAGAGACTGAAGGGCAGGTGGAGGACTGGGATAGTTTTGTAGTGAACAAAAAGCTAAGGTTTTAGATCTGCCCTGATGGGCGGCTGGGGGCCAGGGGAAGCTGGAGGCAGGCAACTGGAAGAGAGGCACCCTGTGTAGGTTTGGGGTACAGACTTGACGTTTCTAGTTGATCTTTTATTGAAAATTGGGGTGAAGATTAGAGAAGCCGTCAATTATTGATCAAGACCGGCTGCTTTCGGTTGATTGCCACACGTTTTAGGTTAGCTTCTGGGATTGGCGGTTGCAGACTGTGGGTCAGACTTCTATGTTTGTACCAAATCTGGCCGCTGTCTATTCTTATATTCAGTCTCTCATGATAGACTCATGACTCTGATGTGCCTTTGCACTCATGCAGTCAGCATCTGGTCTTCCACGTGTACTGACCCAGAAATACCAGGCTTTCCATTGTACCTACACTTGTGGGTGTAGGAGGGAAAACAAAGCACCTGGCTACCTGGCTGTGACTTTACCATGTTAGATGTACCAAGCAGAAGAAAACAGCAGCAGAGGCTGGCATCGGTACAGCTCTGAAAGTGGCAGTGATACTAATATCATAACTGTTTTGCTTGTAAAAAAGAAAAATATTATTTCCCCAGTCCAATTTTTCTTGTATATAATATCGCCATTTGTATTTTACATTCCCAAAAATGTATTTAGCATGATGGCATTCTTATAATTGAATTATCTTCTCTATTTAGATAATATTTAATGTCATATTCGTTTTTCTGGGTTTTTTTGTTTGAATTCCATGTTCTTTGATTTTATTATATGTGCTTCTGTTTTTAGAAATTAGATGAATGCCACACTAATTTATCTAAATTTAAATTTCCTGTATAATGAACTTTAGTTGCCTTGAGAACTAACATATTCATCTGAATTTACCAGACCCTCCAGTCTCCGATATTTACTTATAGTTTCCTTGGAGGTTCTTTTCCTTGAGAAAATAAATTATAAATATGTCAAACATGCTAGTTCTAACATTTAATAAGTTAAAAAAAATGGCCTTATAAAATAACACTAAGGGAAAGAAACAGAATGCTGATCTTGTACGACTCAGAGAGGTTTGGAGATGTGGAGACAGGTTCTGGTGTTCTCTCTCCAACAAGTCACAAAACACTAAGGATGCTGTTTTTAAAAATGGCAATCTGTCTATTTATCTTTAAAAGAAATTCTCACTAATGAATCGATATTAGGTAGATTCTCTTCAAAGTAGGTTCTTTTAAAAAACTTGATTTTAGGCCTGGTGCGTTGGCTAACACCAATAATCCCAGCACTCTGGGAGGGCGAGGTGGGTGTATTACCTGAGCTCAGGAGTTGAGACCAGGCTGAGAAAGAGTGAGACCCCGTCTCTATTAAAAATAGAAAAACTATCCAGGTGTTGTGGCAAGTGCCTGTAGTCCTAGTTACTTCGGAGGCTGAGGCAAGAGGATTGCTTTACCCCAAGACTTTGAGGTTGCTGTGAGGCATGACACTGATCCTGGAATTTCTTCTTCAGTAGATCCTTGCTCTTAGGGATTCGAAAAATGAATCCATGGACCACAGGTCAGTGGTAAGACAGGATTTATTTTACAGAAAAGAATACAGAGAAAGCACCAGAGCTTCTAGCAGAGGGAAAAACTTAAGTCAGAAAAAAATTCTCCCTTGGGTCCTTTGTCTAGGGGTATATATAGAGCTCAACACGTACATGGACATAACCCCTTCCATCCCAGGCCTGGGAAATTAGCTAACATTGACCGGGCCTGGGAAATGGGGCATTCCTTGTTCAGCTGCAAAGTGCAAAGGGAGGGAGACAGAGGCCAGGGGTAGAGACACCTCATGGCTTCTGAGCATGGCAACCTGGTGGTGTGTCCTTCCCCCCCCCATAGTCTGGCCCCTCCAGCCACTGGCACTTCCTGCATTCACCCCAACCCATTGTTTTTTCTGCAGGCTGCTGCAGCACCCATGTCCCCAGAGTGCAGATAGCAGGTCCTACCCTTAGCTCCACCCAGCTCGCTGAGGCGCCACCCGTCCTGTTTCAACGCCACTCTTCCCAACTAGACAAGAGTGACGCTCTGTCTCAACAAACAAACAAACAACAACAACAACAAAAAAACAAAAAAACAAAAAAAACACAACTTGATTTTACTTTTGTTACAAATCCACTCAATCACTCAATTATCTTTTCAGAGAATTTACTATGGAAGATTTATCAGGCTTTATGGAAGACAGGAAAAGACCTAAAACAGAATCACTGCCCAAAGTTACAGAGTAACAAAGCATCACTTGGACTGAAAGAAAAAGCACCATCGTTAAACGTTGAGTTATAGGTCATTGTTTTGTGACAGAGTCTCACTTTATAACCCTCCGTGAAGAGCTGTGGTGAAATAGCTCACAGCAACCTCCAACTCTTAGGCTAAAGTGGTCCTTTAGGGTGATGCTCTTGCCTCAGCCACCCAAGTAGCTGGAACTAGAGCTGCCCACCACAACACATGGCTAGTTTTTCTATTTTTAGTAGAAATAAGGTCTCGCTCTTGTTCAGGCTGGTCTCCAGCTCCTGAGCTCAAGCAAGCCACCAGCCTCAGCTCCCAGAGTGCTGGGATTACAAGTGTAAGCCACGGCACCAGGCCTATAGTTTATTGTTAAGACACGTAATTGAATTTGTTTTCTAGCCCATGCAAGGTCCTGATGCATGTTATCAAAATGTTCCGAATTTTAGAACCCAAAACTTCTAAGAATAAAGTTTTTCTCTGAATGAAACTAAGGAAAGCAACAGCTTTATCTCTGTCTGTGTCAAGTACTGAAAATCCCCCAAATGTCCTCTAACTGCTGGATAAACTAATCAAATTGTCAGCCAAAGAGTGTCTGCAAGAGAATAGTTTGGGTCAGAAGAGTATGTCCTCAGATCATGTATTTAAATCTGAAAAGTAATAACACTCAAAGAAAATAAAACCAAATAGAAGTAGAGTGAGATGTTTCTCCTAACTAGAAGGGAATGGGAATTCCACCAATGCATTACAGAACATCCTCACTGTGTTTTACCAGCTATTTAAATTATTTTAGTTAAATGTAGTCCCAGGTACATGTTAAACCTACTAAGTGTAGAATATAAATGTCTTAACACAATAACTAAGAAAATGAGGTGAAGACTATGTTAACCAGTTTCATGAAAGTATTTCAAATTATATATAAAAAAGCACATTGTACCCTATAATTGCATTAATGTACACAGTTATTATTTAATAAAAAAAAATATATACTTCCAGTATTCATATGTCCTCAGAAAGCTTAGAAAAACATTCCACTGGAGATCTAATCTCCAGATTAGATCAGAGTCGGAATAACACTCAATTGAAATGCACAAACACTCACAGCATTTCCCTTGTAAATAACCCCAAATATAAAGCTTTCTCAAACTCTTATTTTCCCAGATCGTGAACAAATTTTTCTTTTAAGCTGAGAGAAATTTCTTTTGCAAGTGAATCATTAAACCTTAGGAACAAGCAGAGTAATTATAAAATACTTCAGGAGGTCCATCAAACTGTCTGGAGAGTCCCTGAGGTGCTATAAATCTGGCAGAGTTGGCATTTTTTACTAGTCTGAGTAGAAACTGGACAGTCCTCAATAAAGGTACTGTAATTAATGTTTTCTTTAAGTACCTTCTTTTCCTTATTATTTAATCTGAGGGTTATCAACTGTGAGCTAAGTAAATCTGCCTGCATATATTTTACTTTTTCATCTCTCTGACATGATGAATGTATTTTATTTTTATATTAGTTTTCTTAAAATGTGTCCATTTATATAGATTACTATGACGTGAATTGATCTAAATACTTAATTGACCCCTGAGTTTCCTTTGGAAGTTCAGGACCAGCAGTGAATGAGATTATGAACTTGTTATCACTGAACACATAGAACTAAATCAGTTTGAATTCTTAGCTTAGAGAAAAAATAATTTTCTTCTATCAGGAAAAGCTGCCTTTATTCTATTCTTCATTAAAATATCCTCTCTCTAAGACTCTCTAGAGTTCTTCTGGTCTTTTATGTAATACAATTTGAGGATTAAAATACTGAATATATGTGAAAAGCTCAGTACTTGCAAATAATACACTAAAGACTACATAAACATTAGCTATTAAAACAAGAAAGTAGGGCTGTGGGAAAAGGAATTCCCTGCCCTACGTTGTTAGATATAAATATTTAAAAGGTCCTAGAAGAGGCAATTTGTAAAGTTTGTTCCTATTCTTATGAATTCTTCAAGGCTATATTTATAATAGTACTTCTGACCTGATTCCTTTTCTTAGGGCTATTGAACTTATTTTTGGACATAAAAATAAACTTATTATAAATTCTTTGACAGACATAAACCCTCTGTGTTCCTTCACCTCGTTCTCTCTCTTCTCTTCCACTAAGTCCTAGGTGTACTCAAAACTCTCAATACAAAATCTTTCCTCAAGCAACCACATGCTCTGCATTGATCTATACTTGGGTTGCCCCAAACCTTTAATGTTACGTGTTTTGATGACTGCAATGTTGGCATTTCACCTGTCCTATCTGGATAGCAGTTTCTTCATGAAGACATTCCTAGGTGTCAAGGTATGAACGCTGAATGAGCGCTAGACTCTGTCCTTGAAGTCTGGGGTCTGGGAGGAGCTAATAATTTCACTTAACTGTGATGAGACACGTGATGTGCTGAAATGATGATGGAGCAGAGAAAGGAAAGGAAGGGCATCTCTGCCTCAGGAAGGAAGTGCCACAACCACCTTCTGGATGAGGAACATCTGCCCCCATGTGTGAAAATGAATCAGAGCCTTCTGTAGAAAGACATCCCAGATGAGAAGAGTAATATTGTCAGAGACAGGTGATCAGAAAAGACACTGGCTGACACCAACAGGGGAGACGCTGGGAAGGAGGAAGGGGTGGGACGGTGACAGCACCGCACATCAGCCTGCCCACCTGCAAAGACGAGTTTATCATTTTGCAGAAGAGGAAAACAGGGCCGAGTAGTATATAAACAGTAAATAAACTGCAGAGCCCAAATTCAATGCCAGATCTCCTCCCGAATCCCACCTTGCACACTTTCTCCTGCAGTCTGTGTCTAGATTTTCCTTCATCAAGGGGGCAAGCCTCTTTTTTACAGGACATGACACTATAGTGCAGCCATACGCTGAAGGGATCTTTCAGTGAGAGTTCTTTTTACAGGTGAGTTAATCTTCCATTTACTCATAAAGAAATATTTTCCTGAATATTTCCTGAATCCCAGTGCTTTTCACACGCCAAGGCAATTGAAAGTGAAGAGAAAGGGGAGAGAGGAAAAAACAAGCAAAACCCCTAACCCTGGTTGCCGATTGGGTGTGTCAGCCACAGACTGGGTACTATTCTTCATGTATTTATATTTTATACACAGATATTTTTTACTTGTAATGTTATATTATTTGAATGCTCACAACAGTTCTGTGAGTCAGATGGTATTATCCCCTTTTAAGGAGGAGAACTATGAGATTCACATAAGAAAAACTTGCCTGACCACTTGTCCACAGGCGTGCGGCCAGTTAAGTGGCAAGCTGACCATCAGAATCGGGGCTTGACCCAGACCTACGTCGTCTCATGACCTTCCCCAGCTGTGCTCTTCACAAATGGGCTCAACAGTCACCTCAAAACAAGGCCAATCAGTAGACTACAAAGTTAATGGAGGAAAGATTTTAAGATAAGGTCTTTAAGAAAAGATATGCTTTTAATTATATATGACATTGCATTTTACATAGCTTTTAGGCTCCAAATTTACAGAGAACGATGAGGCAAAAAGCAGTGTGATGGGTAAATTCCAGAAGAGAAAAAAAATTGGCCAGTGAAGACATGGTAGGACAGAGCGTTTAAGATATTAAGTAAAAACAGAGTTGCAGGGATGATGCTAAAGGAGTAAGATGATGAGCAAAGACTTGTTAAGAAGTCGAGGCATGATCTTCAGAACAAAGAAAGCCTCTCCAAGAGTTTTGAGCAATGAGGACTTATTATTAGAGTTGTGTTTTGAAAGGTCACCCACTGTAATATGGAGAAGGGATTACGGAGGGACAGGAGCAGGCAGGGAGGCCACTTCAGTAGCAGGTGGTCTGGCACAGATGACCGCAGTACTGGTCAGCTTAGAGCAAGAGCAGAAGAAATCAAGGGACATTTTCAGATTAAAGAAATGTTATGTTATTGGATTAATTTTAAAATATTTATTGTGTGTCTACTTGTGCCGCCCACTGTTCTGGGGATATAATAATAAACAAAACAGGGCGACATCTCTGCCCTTGTGTTGGAATGATGGGCAATGTAAAGGGAAAGATTATTTCCAGGTTTTTGCTGTTACAGCTGGGTGGATGGTGGTAACATGAACCAAGGTGAAGAAAAACAGCAAGTGAAACATATTTGGTGTATGTTGATTAAAAACTGACCAAAATTCCTTATAGTTCTTCCTAAGCACATTCCAACTAAATAAATTTTGGGCCATAAACAAAATAAAAAGCCACAATAAGCTTATGGCTCTCTAAAACAGCTTTACTATTCTGTTTTCTTCTGCCTTTTATGCCCCATGGACATGTTCAGTTGCAGACATTCTTCTGAACCTAAACAAAGAACACTGGGCTAGACTGTCTGTGTACAACACATGAAACCATGGCAGGGGACAGAATCACCCAGTGAAGCTCTCTGGAGAAACATTCGCATTTGAGAGATGAAAAAATAAGGCCTCAGAAAATAAATGGGGAAAGAGCAGCTAAGAAATAAGAGCAAGTCCAGAGCCTGCAGTCACAGACGTCAAGGACAACCTGTTTCACACAGGGATTTTGTGCCACAAGGCTCCATATGGGCTGAAAGGTTCAGCAAAACAGTTAATCATGATCTTGACCAAAATGGTACTAATACTGAGATTGGAAGGCTGATGGACGCAGTGGGTGCAGGAATAAGTGTGATGCAAGGAAATCAAAATGGACTCTAAGAACTCTTTCAAGACTTTAAGCCCACATGGAATGAGGGAAGGGACAGATGAGTGATTACTTAATTTTTTTTTTTTTTTTTGGTGAGAGTGACCTGATTCTGCTCCAGCCAGTAGAGATTTCCCTGACGGCTGCTTCCTGCAAGAAGTTGCCACATGGAACTTCAGAGTTGCAGGAAGGGAGAACTTCAAGTCAGTTATAATTATACACACATCTTTTATCTGGAAACTTCGGCCCTTGGGATGCCAACATCATGACCTCAGTTGTTTTGTGTGTTTGTTTTCTGTAAAGTTAACATTATATTTAGAGACCACATAATCAGACAAAAATTGAAACTTTTATCTCTGGGGAAAAGCCATTTAGAAAAATATATTTTGTGAATCTAATATTGAAGTGGAGGAAGGATTTAATGTAAAAAATGACTTTTTCTATTGACAAGGAAATGAAGAAGACAGTTAATATAAAAAAATCTTAATATTAATTGGGTAGCATCACCATGGTGAGAAATGCTTTATTAAATATAAACCCATTGTGTTGCTTAAAAATAAGAAAATGAAAGAGCCAGTAGGAAGAGATTTTGAAGATTGATGAAGAGAAGAAAAACTGATAGAAATCAGTGGTAAAGCAGAAGGGTAACCCGTTGACCTTGGGTGATGCGCACACACACACACACACACACACACACACACATACATATTTGATTAGGGAAGAGTATTTCATGATTTATTATTTTTGTTTTCCAAGAATGATGATAGCCCAGAATTATTCTTGATGTTGTTATGAATTATATACGCCTTCACAAAATTCCATCTTCATGTTGAATTTTAGTGTTTATCTCTAACATATGAAGATATTATTCAAGGGGTTACTTGTATAGGAATTAATTATTTTCGAATTTACCTTTAGTCAATGCTAAAAAGAAAATATTTTCTATGCATGAGAAATAATAGAAAGACTAGAATCACTCTAGAACCGTGGTTCTCAACCTTCCTAATTGCCACGTTGTTACAAATTGTAAAAAGGGTTTGTGACCCACATGTTGAGAACTGCTGCCCTAGAATGATCACCAAGAGAGAAAGTCACTTAAGATAAAAATGCATTATTTTAATTATAGGTGCTTGAAAATACATATAGCTTTCTTTGAATAATAAGTATCTATAGATGAGGTATGATTAGAAAGTGCAATCTCTTTTACATGTTCAATTAAATCAACTTCATTTCAGTAACAGTGAATAATTAGAGTTTTTTTTTTTATCACACTCATACTTTGAGTCATCATTCAAAGAATTTATTTTGTTTTTTAAGAATTCTGCAGTGTGGTTTACTGGATAATGACTATAGAGCTTAAAATTAATGGAAGATACTTAAGAGTGATTAAATTATGTCTTAATCAGTCTATGATTTAATATTGATGGTAGATTTAAAGAATTTTCATTTATTCACAAAAGACAGCCATCTCTGCCAGTCAACCTTGTAATCAGTGAGAATGAGCCTCAGAAGTTAGTATCTATCTCATATGCAGAGAATAACTTAACCCAAATTATCCATAACATTGACCTTGATTTTTTCCTTTTTTATAAAATTAATTTTTACTGTAAGGCATTCAATCTCATGGTATTAAATTGAGATTATTGTGGTTCCTATTTTCTGCTCCAGACTAAATCAGGATGCTTAGTTATAAGGAGTTATAAAGATTATAAGGCAAAATGCTATATATTTATTTGTCATCAAGAACAAAGGGCTTTCAATTCTTAGAAAATTGAGGTTAGCATTTATTTTACGTCTATTTCAAATGCAATTCCAATATGCATTTATCTCTAGGCAGCTAAGATGCAGTATTCAACTTTATCTGAATATCTTCCATTACAGAGAAATATACAGAAATATGCAGTAAACAGGTTTACTTCCTGAGAAGTTTCACTATATATATGTATTTTTTCAGGAGAAGCATATGATGTGATCTATTTGTCATAATGATAAGGTATATAGGGTATTGTGTTGCAACATGATTTTAATTTGTGGAGAAATGCTGACTTTTTTGACAGAATAAATATAAAAATACAATATGCCTAGAACCAAAGATGTAGTTATAAGATAAAACAGCGTTTACTGGATACTATCAAATCATTATATTATAAATATGTAAAAGGTAGTTAGGAAGTTTAATTTAAATTGTTTCCTTCTTTCCCTGATACTTGACAGGTCAACAAGATCAACAAATTACATCTGAGGCTGAGCTCAATGGCTCACTGGTAATCCGAGCACCTTGTGAGGCTGGGGTAGAAGCATTACTTGAGGCCAAGAGTTCACAACCATCCTGGGCAACATAGTGAGACCCATTCTCTACAATAATCAAGGGAAAATCATCTGGGTGTTCATGCTCGTGATCCTAGCTACTTGGGAGGCCGAGGCAGGAGAATCACTTGCACCCAGGAGTTTGAGATTACTGTGAGCTCTGGTCGTGCAACTGAGCTCCATCCTGGATGACACAGTGAGACCCGGTCTCAGGAAAAAATAAGTTACATCTGCGTCCTCAATCTGTGTGGCAGTACTAAAACACACTTTCAATCTTTCGTGAGATCTCTGCAAAGGGATGCCTAAAATCCTGAACTGTGGTCTCTGTCGCTTCCTGTCTGAGTTGAAGTCGGGATTTGAAAGCAGGAAATCCTAGCACGAGGCAAGGAGGGAAAATTTAAAAAGAGCTGGTAAGGGAAGGACACCTCCTATACAAGCAGCGCAGGTTTTGAATTGCATGAGAGCCTAGTAACTGTAATAACTTCAAGGGCGCATTGGTCTCTGGGCCCATCAAGAAGAGTTAAGCCAAAGATGGTAATGTCTGACCCAGTTGTAAAGATAGGGGTTCTAGTCCCCAGGCTTCCTTTACATTATAATGGGCATTTGCTTGTCATGTTATGAAGTGCAAAGCTTTAAGTTCCGTGACCATGTTGAGCAGTCAGAATTCAAGTGCGGTAGTGACTACTGAGGAACCTCATGGGGAAGACACGGTCCCATCCTGTTAGGCGTTCCTAGTCTAGGCAGAAACCAGGTGTGCCACTGGCTCTCACGCAAGCACAGTTCTTAAATGTTCTTTCTATCATTTATCTCTGTCTAATCTATTGTTCTACTTTCAAAAATTTTAAAGAAAAGTATATTGCATTTCCCCCAAATGCTAACATGACACTAGCTACCAAGATAAGATACAGGTAGTCCCCAAGTTACAAACATCTGACTGACATACAACTCGCACTTACAAACAGAGGGATTTTATTCTAGTAAATCCCTAATTTATAAGCATCTGGCAGATGTATGATTCTCACTTATGAATGGAAGCTATTACAAGTAATAGGGAGATGTACCTGCTCCAACTTAGATAGAAATTTAACTTAAGAACAAGCCTACAAAACCCATCTCAGTCCTACTGTGGAGACTGCCTGTACTGTCGGTGTTGTGTCATTCAAATACATTTTTAAAATCCCACACACATATTCTAGTTGTCCATGACTATGTTGGAGTTTGTGAGGTTATGAAATTTGTTGAAAATCATCTAACTTTGACATAGCTAATAATGAACATAATTCAACTCAGACAGAGATCTGTGTGGTGGAAACACTTACAGCTACTCAGATATCTGGGTGCTCTTCAACTTTTCACAGGCTTTTGCAGTTAGTTGGAGAAATGTGGCTAGTTCAAACAGAAGTCAGACTTATGCCAGTTCTGAGGCATAGCACTTAGAGCCAGTGAGTCCAGCTCTTTGTCTCACCTGTCACGGAAGCCAACAACACTTCCAGTGGTAGACGGCTGGGGTCTGAATGTTTGGGTCTGTCTGGAGTGCATCGGTTGAAACCTAATTACCAATGTGATGCTATAAAGAGGAAGGGCCTTGGGAGGTGAGTGGAATGTGAGGGCAGAAACCTCTGAACGGGATGAATGTCCTTAGCAAGGAGATCTGATGGCAGCAGTTTGCCACTTACAGCATGTGACGGTGCCCTGAGGTGCTATCCGCTCAACTCGGGTCCTCGCCAGACAACAAATCTGTCAGTGTCAGACCCTAGACCTCCCTGCCTCCACGAGGGACTGTGTGAAAGAGATGTTTGTCGTTGATAAGCCCCCAGTTTTTGGTATTTTTGTGATAAGTCCCAAACAAGCTAAGACTGAACTCCCAAATGACATGTGGGTTAGAAACTGAGTAGGAAATATTGTGTTACATCAGTGAGATTTAAGGATTAATTTGTTATTGTATCTCATTGGAGTTGATAACTCTAGCTCCCGAGCTAAGAAAGTCTCAAAATCTATGCTCTTATTCTATTATTAATGCTATGACAGTGGCTATGATTTAATAGGAAAAGAAATCCAGACACAACCGTGTTTTTGTTACTCCGACAGCCCTGAGACTGGAAGTCAAACACTGGTTTCATTTTTATATATAAACTCCAAATTAGTGAATTTGCCTGCAAGGTGGTAATAACAAGGTTAAGATTCACAAATAAGTAATTACAGTGTTACAGTGAATTGATAAAATGCTTAGCAGGCAGCAACAATTTAAAGCCAACTGGCTTTGCCAGTTTTTACTTGCTCACCCAATACTTACTTTTCATCAACTATTCTGAATTCAATTCATTTTGCATGTATATATTATTATTTTGTTTAGGAAAAGATAAAATATTCCTTTAGTGTAATGATTCATACATTTTTGTTACTTAGAAATAGTCAACTCCATTAATTCTTCAGAATGCCTTTCCCTGCCTTGAAATGTAAACAGTATGAGGAGTTGATGCCTGAAACGTATTTAAAATAATTCTGTGACTTCTGATATGGAGTGTTTGGAGGAAGAGTTTGAAGTTTTGGAATATCAGTACATATGATGTTACTTAAAAATGGAGGACAGGGTCCCTAAACAACTTTGACATTCTGTTCAAATCGGAATTTTAAAAAATGACCATTTGTCCTTTTTATTTATTTATTTATTTATTTGCAGTTTTTGGCCAGGGCCAGGCTTGAACCCACCACCTCCAGCATATGGGGCCGGTGCCCTACTCCGTTGAGCCACAGGCGCTGCTCCCATTTGTCATTTTAAGTCAATTATTCACATTTAAAATAAACACAATTTTTAAGAAAGATCAGAATTCCCCTGATACTGTCTACATTATTGTTAACCACAGTACTATCTTAAATACATGTGCACCTGCCTCGCACCTCATTCTTCATGGAGTAAAGAATGGAAGCCTCCTGTAGTTTTGTCTCTAAGGCCACATGGATAGTGACTGAACCAAGTGACCATCCACATTCCCCGGCTGCTACATCTTCATTCTATTCTGTTTTGTCCATCAATTATTGATTCTCTGTAGGCGATATTTAAAATGCTTGAAACAATAGTAATGTCTTCAAAATCTCCTATTTTTTTCTTGAACTATCTCTAATTAATAAATGTATATATAGCATAAGTACTAAAATTATTGATATTCCTTGAATATTTTTTCATAGATTCTGCCAACATTACTGTTAGATGCCATTATTTCTAATTATAAAAATTATAATTATATTTCTTAATTATAAAGAAAATCTTTATAATCTGATAATTGTTCAAAGAATGTTAGGGGGTCAAAACATTCCACAAATGACTCTAAGATAAACATTTAAATACTTGAAGATATACAAATGACTGGCTTTACTTTTGTACACAGGCCACCTGAAGAACAACTCGGACCCCACTTTAGGTACAAATCAGGTGGTGATTTATTACACCTGTGCAGGGAACCACAGTGATTTATTGTACCTGCACAGACGGGTTGCCATCCAATGGGCAAACAGCCCTGAAATGAGGGGCAGGCAGACTTTTATACCATTTTTGTTGCCATGCAAGCAAGCAGAAACAAAAGCAGAATGTGGACAGTTAGCTCAGGGGTGGGGGTACAGTCCGGGGGGCTTCAGCATGGCAGTTGGCATGAGAGGGTGGCAGTTGGCATGGGGACAAACTTGGCTTTGGGAAATATTGCTTAGGTAAGTTTTCCACCATTGTTTAGTCATTGCTAGGGGGTTGGGTTAAGTTCTACCATTGTTACCTGTTGCTAGGAGCTCTTGGGAACTCAGGGAACTTCCTTGTTCTATTCTGAAACCTGTTTGATGAATTAACCCAAGGTAGGGGTTTGAGATGTACGGGGACTCAGGTTGAGACAGTTAGGGGCCTTTAGGGATCCCTTTGCTGGGTACGACATTACAAATCCTTTATTGACTTATTCATTCTGTAAATGTTCACTTAATACCTACTTTGGGGAATGACCTGTGGTTTGGTGCTAGATATATAGCCATAAATAAATAGCAAGATAGCCATACTGATATTTTATAGACAATATATATATCTTATACATACACCAAAAAGGCTCTGTGAAAATAATAAATGGGTTGCTGTAAGAGATAAAAATCTCGAGGGAAGTAGGGAAAAGCTCTCCTCCCATATGACTGGTATAGATGCTTAATTAACAAGCTCAAAATCAAGTTGAGGGCTACCAGATAAGCAATCAGCTCTGTAAAGATTGGGACACAGAGCACTTCTGTCAGTGGGAAAGCACATGTAAATTCATGAAGGCGAGAGAGAGCTTAGAACGCTGGGGACATGAAAGTGCCTGAGAAGGAAAGTAGCTCAAAGTTGGGTTGGAGACCAGTTTGTTCCAGGCCTTAGAATTCTGGCTGGTGTGCGAGTGCAATGGAAGCCAGGTTTTAAGAGCAAAGTTATATGACCTAATCTACGTTTCAAAAGAAAATAAGCAAGTAAGAAAGAACATAGAAGAAAAATCATCTTGGCTGTTATATAAAGAATATTCTGGGGATGTCTACAGACATTATGAACAGATTAACATGGGAATCTGAGCTAACATAGACTCTGCCTGTAACATAGTCCTGGGATGCTGGATATATTTACAGCTAAAAAGCAGAAAATACAGCTAAAAAGGAAATATATTCCCTGGTGTCAGAAATAATGGGTAATCCTAAATCAGAGATACAATTTATTAATTTGATGCTTTGGCTGTCTAGATTTTTTTTTTTTTTTTTTTTTTTTTTTTTGAGACAGAGTCTCACTCTGTCCCCTGAGCTAGAGGGCTGCGATGTTGTCTTAGCTCACAGCAACCTCAAACTCTCGGGTTCAAGAGATTCTTCTGCTTCAGCCTCCTGAGTAACTGGGACTACAGGCGTGTGCCACAATGCCCAGCTAAGTTTTCTATTTTTGGTAGAGATGACGTCTTACTCTTGCTGAGGCTGGTGAGGAACTCCTGACCCTCAACCAATCCACCCTCCTCAGCTTCCCGGAGTGCTGGGATTACAGGTGTGAGCTACTGCACCCGGCCTTTCTAGAGTGTTGGGATTGACATTAGACCCCAATGTCTGGGTTCTAGAGGTTTAAGGTCCTCTCAGGGATAGAAGACATAACCTTTGAGTTACATGATGAGAATTGCATAGAGACAATTTAGAAAACTTAGAAAAACTGGTATCTTGTTCAGTGGGTCACTAGAAATGTACACTACTGGTCCAGTGTCACAAAAAGAAAACTTTCCCTCCACAAGGTATGAGTGTGTGTGTATGGAAAGTGCCTTAAGAAATTGACCCTAAGCCATCCTATAGGTTGTATTATTCCCATGATGGGAGAATGTCCAAGTTAAAACATAAATTAAAACCTGCTCTAAACTAATGCAATCACTATTGTGGCAGTAACAAGTACAAACTACTTTGTGGCAGTATTTCTAAATATTTCCGAAATGATTTTTCTCTTTTGTTTTGAAACACGTATTTTACGTCACTTCTGTCTTAAACTCGGGCTTCCCGTTGTACTCACAATCCATTCAACACCCTAAAGGCATATGACAACCTCATCTTCAACTTCATTTTAACTGCCTTTCTTCTTATCTTATTTGGGCTGCTTTAACACAATACTATAAACTCTGTAGCTTTTAAACAGCAAAAATGTATTCCTCACAATTCTGGAGGCTGAGAAGTTAAAAATCAAGGTGCCAGCAGATTCTGTGCCATACAAGGGCTGTTTCCTCATTCGTCAATGTACCTTCTAACGTGGTTCCACATATAGTAGCAACATAGCTAGCTCTCAGGTCTCTTTTACAAGTTCACTAACCCCAGTCGTGAGGGCTCTACCCTTGTGTTCCATCACTTCCTAGAGACCATAACCCTGGGGGTTAAGATTTTAATATGGATTTTGGGAGGACACTTTCAGACAAAAGGACTCTTTTAGCCATTCCTCAGCAACACACACAGATATATATATAACCACCAATATGTGTGTATGTGGAAATCGTTTTACCATGACTAATGTACACAACAGTGAATCTTAACACAAAAATCAACTCTGAAATGATACACATATAAGAATGTTTGAAATTATAAAAAAGTAGAAACCATAATGGAAGAATTAATTTTGATGAGAACAATAGAAAAAGAATAAACACTATTTACTCTACGAATCAACAACATTGTCAGTGAAATTAAAAAATGCAATGGATAGGGCGGCCAGAGCTCATGCCTGTCATCCCAGCACTCTGGGAGGCTGAGGCAGAAGGATCAAGTGAGCTCAGGAGTTCAATACCAGTCTGAGCAAGAGCAAGACCCCATTTCTACTGAAAAAAGAAAAATTAGCCAGGCATTGTGGTGGGTGCCTATGAATTTGAAGCCAGGAATTTGAGGTTGCTGTGAGTTAAGATAATGCCACAGCACTCTAGCCTTGGCGACAGAGTGAGATTCTGCTAAAAAAAAGAAAGAAAAAAAAGCAATGGATGATTTAAAAGTCCCAGAAAATAGCGAAGATATGAAAATAAAGAGAAAATTAAAGAAGGTATATTTTTGACCTTCTCATTCTAAGTTCCAAAATAAGAGATTAGAGAGAATAAGAGTAGATAGTTAAAGATAAAATGGCTAAGAATTCCAAGATCTATTGAAGACATCAATTTTTATCTTTAAGATTAAGTTATAAGAAGGATATGTTAAAAATAAATCCACATCTAAACAAATCAGAGTAAAGATGCTTTTAGACAGAAAAGACAGGTTTCCTATGTAAGAAAAACAACTGGATGGTAACCAAGAATTCCTCATTAGCAACAAAATAGAATAGAATGCTGGAAAATGTTAAAGAAAAATAACTCTCCACTCAGGATTCTGTATTCATCTAAAGAAATAAACATAAATAGCTGTTGACTCTAAATAAAACCACACTGATAAAAGTAACTAACTTGAGATAGTTTTTAAAAATATCAGATAACAAGGAGCTGCCTGTGGCTCAAAGGAGTACGGTGCCGGCCCCATATGCCAGAGGTGGCAGGTTCAAACCCAGTACCAGCCAAAAACTGCAAAAAAAGAAAAGAAAATATATCAGAAAACAATAACGTAAGAGGCAGAGAGCAGGGCTTCGAGGCATCCTCAGGACATAGTGAACTGTGCCGTTGAGAGATGGAGGGGAGAGAGAGTGATTACTTTGTTAGTAAACTGAGCTTGTCTAAAATATATTTACTTATTTGTTTTTGAAGATCTCAAGCATGTAATTTTTAGAGTTTATATTTTAATAAATTAGGAGGGAAAGTGATGTTTCCTTTTCACACGGGTGAATTGTCTAGTGGTAAGTCTGGGTATGAGCCGCTGCTACCCAGATGGCACACAGTGCACTGATGGGTAGTTTTCTTCCTCACCTCCGTCCTCCTGTGTCTGCAGTGGAATGGTACCTACACACCTGTAGCTTAGCTCCCAGTTATAAGTGAGAATAGGCGGCATTTGGTTTTCCATTCTTGGGTTACTCTGTTTAGAGTAATGACCTCGAACTTCATTCAAATTGCTACAAAAGTGAACTTGTGTAAAATATAATGTACCTACCAAAAATCTAAAAAATAAAAGTATAATATACAATTCCTCAATCTATAGAGAAAGAAAAGATAGAAGAGAGAAAAATGAGAGCTTGGTCAAGCTAATGGACTTCAAAAAGGAGCAAAGGAAGGAAAGAGAGAGCTCATTGTTCAGAAAACACAAAATAATAGAATAAAAGCAAAATGTGTCAGTAATTATAACAACTATAAATAGCACAAATCAGGTGAAAAAACATTTCGCAGACTAGATTTTGACTTTTAAGAAATGCAGTTATATATTAATTTCAAGTTATCCAAGATATTATAAAACAGAAAACATGAAAGTAAAAAGATTAAAAAATGATGTATCAGACAAACACAACCAAAGAAAGCTGATGTCACAATATCAATATCAGACACGGTAGACTTCAGCCAAAGCACAAACTCAGGCTTACCTAATTAGAGGATTATCTCACAGACAGAAAAGGAATTCAGGAAGATAATTTTGGATATATAGGTACCAACTAACCTGTATATGAATAAAAATGGATCAAAGTATAAGACAGAATTAATACATTCACAATCATAATGCATTTCTCTTATAAAGTGATAAATAGAAAATTATCTAGCATTACAGAGAAAGTGAGGTTAAATTGGCTTAAGACAAAAGCTGGGATGGGAGATGGAGTTACAACATAAGA
This sequence comes from Loris lydekkerianus, assembly GCA_963574355.1. Taxonomy (NCBI): domain Eukaryota; kingdom Metazoa; phylum Chordata; class Mammalia; order Primates; family Lorisidae; genus Loris; species Loris lydekkerianus. The sequence goes on from CAUYPK010030557.1 coordinate 21,267, forward strand.
AATGCATTAATATATACATGATCTACCTCTTTATGATATAATAAAAGAAATAAAAATAAAAAAAAGAGAGCATCTACCTAGATGAGACATGTTGGTGTCCTGGAGAGGGACTGCCAGTTACAGAGAAGATAACAGGTGTGCCATGGTAATGCAAGGGGAAAGTGTGAACTGCCACTCAGTCGGTGTACTTCTGGGTACATGGTGTTTGCCAAATTTTCCATTCTTATCCCACATATTCATCACACACAATCTCTTTGAACTCTACTTCAAGCATTTTGTTGTCTATCAAAGCAGTGAGTTGAGAGTTTGAAGACGTCAGTCCCAGTCCTGATTGTGCCTCTCAGTAAGTCCCAGTCCTGATTGTGCCTCTCAGTAGCTGTGTGAAGTTAGTTGAAGTTTGGCAAGTCATTTCACTGTTAGGCCCCCATTTCCTTATCTGCAAATTGAGGTGATAAGATCAGACAAGCAAGATTTCTTTTATCATTTAATACTCCATGAATTCATGTAAGATGTTTGACATTTGGGGGAATTACTTGTTAACGTGCATTTAAATCATTTACTTCACAAGGGTTTATTGTCCAACAATTAATTTTTTCATTAAGAAATGAGGACAAATATTAACAACATGAATGGCCTGAGGCATATCTGAGATAATAGATCCAGGCACCCGTTCATCTGCCTAAACAAATGAGATGGTTCCCTAGAGCCTGACCCTGGTATGTGTCCCCAATCCATTAAATAAGTTGAACAGAGGGGCACTAAGTTCTCTGACCCCTTTAGAAAAAGACATCATTAGCAGCTTACCATATTCGAAGGGAAAAATAAAACATGAAAGTTACTAAATATAGCCTCTTTGTTTTTTTCCAATAAATAAATTACATTTTTATTTTTTTATTTTTTTTTGGTTTGTCATGGGTGGATATTTTTATTCAGCTATGTTTTTTCTACTTCCATTTCTGTAAGTCTGGAATGTTGGTTTGACAATATAAGAAATCTGAGGAAATTAGCTTTTTGTGTGAAGAGAGAATGATAGTCACATTAGAATTGAAGAAGCTTTTAAACTGAAGGGACTTTTAAGACCTTGTAGAATATTCTACAACCCACATTCAGCTGTCTCTTGCCATTCTTTCACTGAAAAACATTATGGGACAAATACACGATGAGAAAAGATTAATAAAAAATACCAGACCCAACAAATCCTGCAAAGTAACCACTGTTATTTCTTATGTTTCCTTTTAGACATTTTCTGTGTATATATAAGCACGTACCTCTATCCTTCAAGGCAGTGCGTCTCCTTTGTACCCAGATCCTCAGCATCTTAGGGCACTTCTCCAGGAAGAATTACATTTTAAATGAAATAAGCTATTCGTTGTAATGTACTAGAACTTTGACAGCCTGGCTTCAATTTACATTATTAAAAGGAGTGATTCATGTAAACTTTCAGTTTTGTTGGTAGCATTAAAGGAAATCATGTTTCGCAGTCCCTGTGAACTGCCACGTAGTAGATTTTCAGGTCCTACTTGCTGCTTTCCTCTGCCCTCCTTTGGAGCATACAAAACCCATGGCTGTACCATATAACCTCTTCCCGGGAGCAGTGGACTAGTTTCTTTGCAGAGTGAGTGCACAGCCATATGATAAAATGATGAATAGAGCAATATTCCTAATTTTTCTGAGGATCTAAAACTACAAAGATCACAAGCTTCAGACAGCAAAGGAAAGAGGATTCCTGAGGCGTGGGGACTCGTGTCCTCCTGGAGGTAGGCTCCGTGAGCCTCTAGCCTTCAAACACGCTCTCCCAGACATAGAACAGACTATTAGGTGAGAAGCACCAAGTTGTCAGGGCCCTGGCTATTGGTTAAAGTCCGTATCAGCTTCTAGAAAACAGTCGCTTTAGTAAGCTGATCCGATAGTCCCAAACTTTTCTTATGGATTAAATCCTTCAATACTCTCGTGCCCTTCAATAAACAACCACACGCTAAACATTCAAGAGAATACTGTAATTGGGTTTTAGAGAGTAAGGCGTTGCACAGAAGAAGATTGAGGCCCATAGGGGTTCAAAAACTAAATCTATATATTCAAATTGAAGGTCGTATGTTTTCAACAATGTATATTTAGATACTATAGTTTGGGGTGATAATGGAAACATGAATTATCAGATGAATTAAAGACATGCAAACATTCCTGTCTTCACATTTCAAGAACAGGATTTGCCTTGACGTGTTGTATGGAATTGCCTAGGCCTTTCCCAGGTTGATTTATTGGTCATCACATAGTGTTGCTTTAGTTTTTTTTCTGACTATTCGAGACTTGCCAACATACATGGGCTATCTTTACGAGGGTTTTCTTGACCTGGAAAGAGATCCCTTATAATAGTCGTGTTTTCCAGCTTCATTTTCTTTTCTGCTTGGAAAGAATCTTTCTTCCATCAAAATTGACTTACTCGGTGTTAGAATCAGAACTGGGAGAACTGCCCTCAGTTTTCCTCATCTCTCTAAATTGTATCCATTCTTTAATGTCCAGCAAAAGTGAAATGTCTTCTGAGAAGTGTTCTTGGTCAATTGCTGCCCATACTGACCACTGTTTTCCTACCCACCGACCGTTTGGATGCACCGTCTCGTATGCTCTTTGTGAGTGTGTTAGCTTTCAACCTGGAGGCCCCGTTACTGTGGGAACAGCTTCACGTTTTTAACCAGAGACTCTTGAATTGTAGGTGCCTCGTAAACACCTCAAGGTACGTTTCTCTAAGAGAAAGTTCTCTAATAAAAACACAGGGCCATCTCACGCTGCTTTACTGGTCAACTGTGATAAGATCTAGAAATTCTTTACTGTTGGTCTGTGCTGTTGTCTGAGACATCCTGTGATGTTGGAGAAACAAGGAGCAAGGAGACTCCTGTTCATCTCTGAGCAACATGTTAAGAAAAGAAGGCATCGTGGACATTCTGGGTGGCAGAACTTGACGCTGCTCTGTTGTGCAATTCCTTACTTACATGCATATATTTTGGATTCCACTGAACAATATATAGTTCAGAGAAAGTTGCTATGAGGAACTTATTTGCCATGAATATAATCACACATCAAAGAATCTAAGTATCTCAGGAATGGAAGAAAAAGTATCCGATGTACTCAGCCCTACTATGAAGCTAAATTATAGCTTTCACATGAAGGCTATAACCCAACCATAGCACAAGACTATGGGGAAAGGGCCAAGGGAGGGGAAGGGGGGGGAGGTTTTGGTGGAGGGAGGATAATGGATGGGGCCACATCTACGGTGCATCTTAGAATGGGTACAGGCGAAACTTACTAAATGCAGAATACAAATGTCTACATACAGTAACTAAGAAAATGCCATGAAAGCTACGTTGAACAGTTTGAGGAGAATATTTCAGATTGTGTATGAATCACGCACCTAGTACCCCTTGATTGCACTAATGTACACAGGTATGATTTAGCAATAAAAAAAAAAGTGATTTATAATAATCTTTGCATTTAGAGTCCAGTTTATAGTTTACCAAATACTTCTGACTACAATTGACTCTTGAACAACACAGGTTTGAACTGTGTGTCCACTTACACGAGGATGTTTTCAATGGGCCGAGTGTGTTGCCTCTCCTCCCACTTCTTCCACTGCTGGCCCTGTTGCCCCAGAGGCAGCAGGACCAACCCCTCCCCTGCCTCCTCCTCTGCATACTCAGTGTGCAGACAAGGATGAAGACCCCGACGGTGATCCACTTTCACCTAATGAATTGTACATGGGCTGTACGTACTTACATTTTTGGGGAAATCCGGAGTTAAGCATGAGTTTTTGACTGCGCAGGACGTTAGTTTCCCTAACTCCCATGTCATTCAAGGGTCGATTGTATGTCTTACGGTTTGAAATAATCTGTTGTTAGAGCTGATCAAGGCCATAAATTCAGGAGTTTGCAAACTTAGCCTTACAAAATTGGAAATGATCTAGGGGCTATCCCCCCAACTCTCCATGTTGTTTATTTTTATTTTTATTTTTTTTTGGCAGTTTTTGGTGTGGGCTAGGTTTGAACCCGCCACCTCCGGCATATGGGGCCAGAGCCCCACTCCATTGTGCCATAGGCACCACCCTTCCATGTTGTCTATTTTTAAATATTGAACATCCAATTAATATTTCTGTTGAAGAAAGCATTCAGTGCCTCTACATGTGTGAAACGACACTCACATAGCTCATTCTACACACTATTCATTCACAGACAGAAAGTAAAGTTAAGGAACTCCTCCTCCTCCTCCTCCTCCTCCTCCTCCTCCTCCTCCTCCTTCTTCTTCTTCTCTCTCTCTCTCTCTCTCTCTCTATCTCTCTCTCTGGTTTCTAGGCCTCTTTACCACCATCTCTAGAGCTCCACTGAATCTCCATTTTCTGGCTATGAAAAAGCTGGGCTCAGACACTTGTTTGAGATCATTCAGCCTCAGCTGAGTGCAACCTGCAACCCACGGGCCATGTCCTGATTTTGTGAGGACATTTTTTCTGATTGGTGGTGTTGGATAGCACAAAAAAGTATGCACTGACTCTATTTTTTGCTCATTAGCTTTCGTTAGTGTTTGTGTATTTCATATGAGGCCTGAGACAGCACTTTGTGTTCCCATGTGCTGCAGACACTCGCTCCAACACCTGTCTGCAGACTCTGAACCCAGATCTTCTACTCTTTGTTAATGATGTTTGGGAAGTTGTAACTTGGTTGAGTCAAAACTTAATCACAGGTAAATTATATACCATATATATAATTGCCCATTTGTTGTCACAATCACCATAAACCAAGATTCATGGTTAATTTTTAGAAAGGGCAACGGTCTGGGTTTTGATATTCTTGGGTAAAGGCTTAAGCCCCCAAAATAGAAAAGCAATGACTGTCTTCCGTCAGCAACCCATAAAAAAGGGGTAAACGTACCCATGTGACTACAGAGGTGTAGAAGCGGGAGCAAAAATGGAAAGTGCAAGGAGTAGATTGTAGTTAAAAAAAAAAAAAAAAAACCTTAAAAAAAGAAACCCAACCTATTTGTTATCTTAAAATTGGCAGCTCCTGTCCCAGAAGGTGTCCAGAATAATGATGCAGATGGGCTCCCTGGGCTGGTTAAGAGAGTGGATAATCTGACATCTGTAAGAAAGTCTACAAAAGCTCAGATCTTTGCTCTGAGGTGAGTACTACTGTTTTTACTGACTCTCAGATACATAAATACATAAAAGGAGGTCTGTCACAATTGTTCCTCCTATTCTATTGGTGAAGCAGCCTTTATTCAGCACTCTTGTAGAACATGAAGAACATCAGATCTGCCCCATGACGCTGTCCCTAAAATTCATCACCAAAAGCATTTATGGTAGAGTCTTCAGGGGTTTTGCATATTCTTGGCCACATGCCTTTCATATTGTAGAGGCTTTAAGGAGAGGAACAAACTTTTCTCTTCGTTTTTGCTGTTTCAAGGCTCTTTCTTGTTCCCAGGTAGGGAGTGGGGAGGTGGGAAGGGAGCGGAGAAAGAATTGAACCTGTACCCATCCTTGATCTTCTGCCAGGAGTTAGACTAAGGGGATTGCAAAAGTTATTTCTTCAGGACAACTGAACAGACAACTAGTTTCATTTTCTCGATTTTGCAGACAGGTAAAGCAAAGCTCCAGGAGGTTACCTTGCCCAAAGTTGTGTTGTTAGGGAAGTAAGCCGACCCTAAAGCCTATCCCTTTCATGCCAGCATCCCCAAAGGGAGGCTTTGGGGGCAATGGTTCAATTTCTTTACTAGAGTTCAAAAAAACGCTACACTTATATTCTTTAATCTGCATCATCCATGCACCCTCACCGCTTCAGGAAGCCCCTGTGGAAGAAAAACAGTGTTCTCATTCGGTGGAAAACTCACGGGGCTGACCAAATTCACTTCTCCCCTCCAAGCTCCAGTTTGCCCACTTGTACAGAAAGGAATTTGGACTACTTGCTTTCTTAGGCCCTACTTTCAGCTCTAAAAATTACCATGGAATAGTCCAAAAAAATTATTAGCTGAGTAATGTGTGTTAAGGAATTTCTTTCAAGAGCAGAGATTCCCTACCTCTGTGAGTTTTATTTTTAAACTCCTTTCTTTCTTTCTTTTTTTTTTTTTTTTAAGCACATACTTGGTATGAGTAGAAGGTGTTAGAACAGGGACCTTTATTTATTCCCAGGGTGTTTTGGCATAAGCAGGAACTGCCGTGAGAGCTTCCCCCACACAAGAGCATCACGGACACCTCTCTGAGGGGGTGTGAGCAGAGCCCCACTCAGCCTTTGCTGAACAGATAGCAGCCTGCCAGGTGGGGAGGGAGGTGACAGGGAATGTGACGGGAAGAGCACAGAGTTCGTGTCACAGATGTCGTGCTAGCACAGACCCCCAACTCAGGTGCAATGTTGGGCAAGACACCGTCTTTCCAGGCCTCTGGTTTTTCAGCTCTAAAAGGAAGCACTTGGCTTGACAAATGACTAAAGAATCTAATAAAGTGGTCCATGCCTCATCACGTACCTTCGTTCACTGGTTAATGGACTTCGGTCCTTTGGAGCTGAATGTGGGAATGTACCTTTTGGACCCTCTTTCTAATTCATACATACATTATCTTGGACTAGGGTGGTCTACCTTAGGGACTGTGCATCTGTGTACTAGCCACCTTCTGGATTTACTGATTAAAGATCCCAACCCAGGAAGAGAAAAGTTTTGCTTTTTATGCAAAACGGTATTGCTTGCCAATGTGCAAAGAACCAACTGGGAAAGAAAGTACCTAAAATTATACAAAAATGTCTATGGGAAGATTACACGCTCATCCTTCAGAATGGGCTTGCTGCCTCTCACAAACGATCGCATGATTGATCTAGATTTAAGAGCTTAGTCTCAAGACCAGAGTCAGAGGCTAATCTCAACCCTTCCCCTGGTGCTCAGCCCACGTCTCTAGTCTTCCACCCAAGAGTGAGTCACAGCCATCTGATAGGCATAGCTGGACAAATAGCATTGATCTCCAGCACTTGGAAAGCATTTTCATTAAAACTGTTGACTAGATTCTAGTCCATTCTGCCAAGTCCAGGAATCCCCTCCAGCACATTCCTGAGAAATGGTTGTTGCTTCTTTGTTTCAACATTTCCAGCAACTGGGAATTTATAGCTTTTATGTGGCAACCCGTCCCATTCTTGCACACCAATTAGAAAGTTCTATCATGACAGTCTTCTCTCCATACCTGAGTAAGGGATGTCTTGCAATTATTGGCTGGTAACAAGCTTACCAAGGGAGGAATCATCGTTTTTTAGAACCAGTCAGTATTACTAGCTACAAGCAAACAACAAAAAGAGTCTGCTTGTCTCGTGTGAGGTGGGGGTTCAACAGTCCCTGATTTAGGATGGTTGGACTCGTCATTTTTTGACTTTACAGTGGTGTAAAAGCAACATACACTCAGTACAAAGCAGTACAATACACTCTTGCAACACTGCACGGTGGAGATGAGCCACACATTCACAACTCACACTCCTTGGGATTCAATGTTGCCAAATGATTTTGCCCAGCCTAGGGCTGATGTAAGTGTCTGAGCATGTTTAAGGTAGGCGAGGCTCAGCAGGGTAGGTGTATTAAAGGCATTTTTGAGTTGTAGCCCCACCGCAAATTTGGAAGCCTCTGTATATCTAAGCAATATCAATGCCTACTTAGGCGATTGGAAAAATGAGAGCTTGGGCAAAAGACAGGATGTGTTGTCAAGGTCATGTATCAGGAACAATCTGGCCCGTGTGGTGTAGGTGCATATGCTTGAAATGCAAATATTTCCTCCATCTGTATTTCATTTACTAAAGATTGGAAGCCTCTGAGCAAGTGTGAGATTGGCCAGTCTCAGGCCATGTGGAAACTTACGAGTCAGCCCCTTCTCCTCTAAAGGGACCATTGTAAAGCCTTTGTCAGTGACCACACTGGGTTCACATACATGCTTTTTGCTTTGTAACCTAATAGTGCTTTGCACAGATTAAGTTCCCACTGCCTGCCTCCAGTGAAGACATGTCGTTAATCTCCAGAAGACTATATGGAAAGGTGAAGGAATAAATTCTGCCATCAAATCTAGTTGTATCTTCCAGCGTGTTAATGCTGCGTATAGCTGTATACTTCTATTACCTGCACTAAAACGCACCAGCATCACTTAATGAAATTTTTAATTGGCTCTTTAAAGTAGTGGTGCAATCAGGCTTCTCATACACAAAAATCTCAGACAGGCTGAAAGGGAAATGTGCATCCCAGTTTAAATAGATGCTTTTCAATTGCTCCATAAGACAAACAGATGTATTAATAGCACATACTCTAGGCCATGTTATATACTTAAAGGGAGGAAAAAGAACAGAGTATCATCTCACCAGAGGTGATAAAGATTTGAACTCCGACCCCAGAAACAAAATGACATCTTGTTTGCGGAAATGTCTAGTTCTGTGAACAATGAACCAGGGGCTTAGAGCAGGGCTCGGAGGACCTGAACTGGCCAGAGGAATGATTCCTGGATTTGTGTAACAACGAGGCTTCTAAGTGGTATATAGGAACTAGACCCACCTCTGGTAACATGGAGGGAAGCCTTTTAACATGGATAAGTAGGAAGAAATACTCAGTCACAGAGATGAGGCATTTTTAAAGGTCTTTTGTAGCATAATTGTCCAGGACGTAAGAGCAAAAAGATTTAGGCTAAGGGTAGAGATGGGTTTCTTGGTGGTGTGCTTGGTATTATGCTCAGTGTTCTCGAGACAATAAAAGACACTGGGTCCCTGCACTGTAAAAGATGACATTTGAAAGATCACATGAACAGAGGCATGGATTTAATGATGAGCATTTGTTTTCTTTTTGTTTTGTTATTATGGTAAATTAGTGCGGGGGGGGGTTAACTGAAAGATTAAAATGACACTTTTTCTTAGAATGAGAAACATGTAATTCTTCCTTTCCTTGACCTTTTATGGCCCAGTTTGGGTCATTAATTGTATGCCTTGTTTGCTTGTTTGAGACAGGGTCTCGCTGTGTCACTTGGGCTGGAGTGCATCATAGCTCACTGCAATCTTCAGCCAAGATCTCAAGTGATCCTCCTGCTGAGAGGCTGGGACTACAAGGAGCTCAGTTCCAAGCCCAGATGTTTGTTTTTTCTATTTTTTGTTGAGATGAGGGTCTCGCTCTTTCTCAGGCTGGTCTTGAACTTCTGACCTCAAGCAATCCTCTCACCTGGGACTCCCAAAGTTACTGGGATTATGGGTGTGAGCCACGGCACCCAGCCAGGTCTTGTCTTAGCGGACTTCAGAGATGAGAAACAGCACTGTGTCTCATCCCTTTCTCCCCCTACGCCCACACACGCTTACCTAACACATAGACTATTCTCACTATGTGTGTGCTGAATGGATGAATTACGAAATAAGGAAGACATAGAGATCCTTCTCACCCAGAAAGAATCTTACCAGACCATTTTAGACAAAACTGAGTGAACATGGCAAGTAAATTCATCACTCTGATGCTTCCCTGTGAAATGAAGGGATGAGTCGGCTAACTCAGGGCTGGTGAGTAGGGCTCAGTTTAAGTACCTACCCAGTTGATTTCTCTGGGCTCTAAGTCTGAACACTCTTTTTGGCCACACTTCTGCTACAAGCAGGTAGGACCCTGCCCGTTACAAAAACAACCAAAAGAAAACAAACAAAACCCTGGGCCTTGTGAAACATCGGCATCTGATAACCCATATCCTAGTCACTTATAGATAGCTTGTAGAAAGTAAGAAAGGAAATAACTTATGAAAGAATGACATTAACAGAATGCAACAGGTGTGGCAGCCTTTGCCTGCCCTTTTCTGTAGGTATCTTCTTATCCTGCAGGCACTTTCTTTAAAAAAAGTCATGTTTATCGAGTGTCCAGGTGAAACTGATCAGAGGAGGTTGTGGTATAGTTGGATTTACAAATGGAGTTTGACGGGGCTTGATGTGCTGACTGATAAGAACCTCCTAAGATGCTTGTTTTAGATACAGCTTCCTGAGTCCCACCCTAAAGTAGATGAATCAAAATCTGGAGTTTGGGGCTCTGGAGGAATACGTATGTTCAAAAACTTTCCAAGATGATTCCAACATGAAACCAGAATTGGGAACAACTGGTTTTAATGTTGAGTATCTATCTGAACAGAGTAAAACAAACAAGATGAGTATCAGACACAATGTAAATTCCTTAACTTCACCATAACAAGAACTGGGAAAAACCTAAGCCAACAGCAGCAGGGATGGTAAAGCTGCAGTATTTAGTCGCCTGTAAGCTCATGAAGAACCAACTCTGAGACACAGGCCACAAAAACAGCTACGGTGCTGTGAGGCTGAATGCCTAGAAATGCAATTTCCAGAGCAAGAGAGATCTCTCTTTCCTATTCTGTATTCTCAGAAAACAACTGGATTATGCTCTTGATTTAATAGTGTAATTGTTATTTTTAGTAGCAATATATAGCAGCAGTAGTAGCAGCAATAATTTTTTTATGTAGCACTTCATCATTTATAGTTTTTTTTATGTTCAACATTTTACTTACCCTAAATAAAAACTTTAATTCAGTGGTGTTGATAAAATGCAGCCTATTGGTGAACACACCACTCAAACCTAGATCGTTTATCCTCCAAGTCCCATGCTGTGCTTGACAATTTGGAGAATTAATAGGCCAGGAGAGTAAGATTGCTGAAACCATGTCATCAGAAGAAATTATCCAAGAGAAGATGTACTAAAGCTTTGTCTGTTGTCTCCATAGGCCTTGTGGGCATCTGCAGGGATGAGTGAGCAGACTTGTCATGGAAGGCTTCAGAGGGAAGAACTTGACCAGTGGTAAAAATTATAGGGAGACAGATCTTGGCTTCTACCTTGACCCATTGTCTTTCTTACTAGGAAATAATAAATAGTCCTCTAAAGAAGGAACAGGCTGCCTCTAAGCAGAGTCTGAAAAACTGGAATAGGGTGGCCTCAGAGGTCAGAGAAGGGCACCTGAGTTCTTGAAACCTGGGCTCTTGCACTCTCCTGATGTTCAAGGCTGCTGGAGCAGCAGCTCTGGAAGCAAGTGTTGTGTGGGAGAAAAGTGCTTTCAGGCACGCGGAGCTCTCATTCTGCACCCAAGTAGCCAAGAGTTTCACTCTTTTACCCTCTGACTTGGACTGGAGAACCTCATGCCTTCTCCTGAGCTGAGACACTGGGAGCAACCTGATGTGCCTCTGGGAACAGCAGCCTCTCTCCTTTTGCACAATTTAGTGAACCCTGGTTGCTCAGAGAACCACACATTCCCAGAGCTTAGAGCCCACTTAATGGACACTTGGAAATCATTTGCTCCCACCTGACCACATTATATACAGGGAAACAGATAGCAAAATATGCAACTTGAATCACAAATACCATTAAATATTGGAGTTAGAAGAGAAGCTCAGGCCCCATACCGATCTGACCACACCCATTCACTTTCCTGAGAAGAGGCATGATCACCCAAGATCACAAAATTGAGGGATGGCACGGCTGAGACCACAGCCCCACCCCCATCTGTCAGTGTGGTGTTTCCACTGATTATACATCTCAGCTCCTGTTTTCCACTGAGGATCTCGTCCTTCTATCTCTTGCACTGGGAAAAGTGCCCTTTGCCATGGGATGCGGGGAGGCTGAAGCTGGGCTCACAGAGGGCCACCAGCCCTGTGCTCTGTGCCCCAGGGCCACCTTTTCTGCCTGGCCTCAGTAGGCTGTGCAGTGCTGCCACAAGTTGGCATGAAGACATCTCCAGGCCCACAGCTCCACACAGCTGTTTTATAAGCTGCAGCTCACCTGATTCGATGGACACGTTAAACATTCTTCTGGGCAATTCTCTATGCTAATCTCTCTTGAGTTACTCTCATGTATTTCTTTGTGTATCTGAGACCAAAGTTAGTATTATGGGTGGAAAATAGAATTTAGAAGTCAATTGAATTAATCCTTATAGTGGATAATTTTTTTTATTTTTTTTTAGCCAGAGTCTCACCATGTCACCCTTGGTAGAGTGCCGTGGCGTCACAGCTCACAGCAACCTCAAACTCTTGGGCTCAAGGGATCTCTTGTCTCAGCCTCCCAAGTAGCTGGGACTACAGGCACCTGCCACAATGCTTGGCTATGGTGGAGAATTTTTTAATGATGAAGAGAAAAACAGTGTTTGGCAATTTTCTTCTCCTCTTTTCCTTCCTTTCTTCCTCCTTTTTTCCCCTCTCTTCCTTTCCTCCTTCCCTCTCTTTCCTCTTTCTTTCTTTTCTTCTTTTTTTTTTTTTTTTTTGGCCTTCCTTCTTTTCTTCCTTAATTTTCTAATGCAGGGATGCAGATGGATATCAACCAGGGAATGAATGCTCATCCTCTAAGAACATAGCTCTAATTCAACAATGCTCTGTTCTACCTTTTGGCTTCTTTGCTCACCTCAGAATGCAATTGGGCCATCAAACACCATCTTTGTGAAGGTCTATACCCAAAGCCAATGAAAAATCCCTCTTACACCTGACTAACTCACTGATTTGTTCTGAAGTTATTATTTCTGCAAGGCCTAGCATTTGTAGTAACAAATACCTGAGGTTACCAAATGCCTGTCCTGTCTGTTTTGAAGTTCTTCTTTGCTATTGCTCACTATTCTTTTTTTTTTTTTTTTTTTTTTTGGCTGGGGCTGGGTTTGAACTCACCACCTCCAGTATATGGGACCAGCGTCCTACTCCTTGAGCCACAGGAGCTGCCCCTATTGCTCACTATTCTTTGAGACATTTTCCTTTCTCCACTGGAATTTTCCGTCAAGTACTCTACCCTAAAGGTGAATTTTTCTACTGAGGAAATGTGAATATCTCATTTAAAGATTAAAAAAAAAAAAAAAAAGACTCTGTCATTTTTAAAAAGAAAAAACTTTCCAAACCAGAAGACCCAACTCTCTCTAATATTTAATTGTCCTAGAAAGTGACTCTCTTGGGTAAAAGCTAATTTCCCACCAGAATGTTTATTGTAGCCCAATTTATAATTGCTAAGTCATGGAAGAAGCCCAAGTGCCCATCAACCCACGAATGGACTAGCAAATTGTGGTACATATATACCATGGAATATTATGCAGCCTTAAAGAAAGATGAGGACTTTACCTATTTCATGTTTACATGGATGGAGCTGGAACATATTCTTCTTAGCAAAGTATCTCAAGAATGGAAGAAAAAATATCCAATGTACTTATCCCTACTATGAAGCTAATTTATAGTTTTCATATGAAGGCTATAAACCAACTATAGCACAAGAATATGGGAAGAGGGCCAAGGAAGGGAAAGGGAGGGGGGAGATTAGGGTGGAGGGGGGGTAGTGGGTGGGGCCAACCTATGGTGCATTTTAGAATGGGTACAGGCGAAACCTATTAAATGCAGAATACAAATGTTTACATACGATAACAAGAAAATTCCATGAAGGCTACGTTGAACAGTTTGATGAGAATATTTCAGATTGTATATGAAACCGGCACATTGTACCCCTTGATTGCACTAATGTAGACAGCTATGATTTAACAATAAAAAAAAAAAGAACTATACTCATCCAACCATCCAACCACTGCAACCTTAGATTGGCTGCAGAAACAAGAGTTCAGCAAAATGCAGCCTTCTGAAAGCCTTCTGTAAGACTCAATTGGCTATGAGGAATTTACAATAAAGTGCTGATAATTAAAAAAAAAAAAAAAAAAATTCCAGCAATCCCTGAGGAAGCTGAAGCTAAACCAATTGCTGAAGGATACTCTTGTGTGGGACACAACTACAAGTGGGACTCTACCTAACAAACGCAAACATTATAACCTAGTGGTTTGTACCCTCACATTAACTTAAATTAAAAAAAAAGTTTTTGCTGAAGGACATATGGCTAGAGACCAGCAGGACCTGAACTTGAACCCAGAACGTTTGGCTCCAGATCCATGCATTTTCCCACTGTCACTGTGTGTGGGAAAGCAGGTAGTGGCAGAAAATACTTACACCTGCCTGATATCGGCTGCTTCCCATATGAATCACTGTGCTAAGTGTCCTAAAATCACTAATCTCAGGAACTCTACAAAATGAATAATATTATCCTCATTTTGTAGTTATGGAAAACAGAGGCTCACACAGGGTAAAAATATGCCCAAATTTTTCACCTTTTAAGTTACAGCATTGAGACTCAACCTCCAGCTTGCCTGACTCACAGCAATGACAGTAACAATAACAATAATAAACAACTAAAACTAACTATTTGCTATGTAACCGGGCCCTGTGTATAAGCACAGCTGAGCACGTATTTATCTCAATTTATCCTCTGATCTACCTTAGAGATTAAGAAACTTCAATTTAGAGAGCCTAAGCCACTTCCCCAGAACACACAGGTGGTCACTGATGAGGTCTGGATTATAGTATAGGTCAGGGGTGGCGAACAAGTTCGACTACGTGCTGGGAGATCGCTCCTCAGAGGTCCCTCCTCAGAAGCAGCATAAAAAAATCCAAACTTGGCAAAGA
>CAUYPK010030559.1:0-13854 GCA_963574355.1 Loris lydekkerianus
ATAACCCAACTATACCACAAGACTATGAGGAAAGGACCAAGGAAGGGGAAGGGAGGGGGGAGGTTTGGGTGGAGGGAGGGTGATGGGTTGGGCCACATCTATGGTGCATATTTTTATCTATAATAAAAAAAATAAATTAAAAAATAAAAGAATGAAAAAGAAGGAGGAAAGCAAAGAAAAACTATGAGTTATTCATAGGTTGGCTAAGTGTTCCCCATGTCTACATATCAGCTTGATTTGCATGAACCCTCACAGAAGATTACCCTGTCTATTGCAAAAACATTTTAAAATCCAGGAGGCAAGAACATCAAATAAATTACATCTGAGGGGAAAGAAAGGGGCAATATCTTTATTTTAATTTTTTATGTGGGATTCACAAATTTTATCTTAGGAAAAATGGGAACATGTCTTCCTTTTAACTTATCATCTATTCACATTCTCTTCCCTTGGCACTAGCCCTTTATTTTCTGAATAATTTTGTATTCCTTTATTGTGCTCGTGTATCCGTTTAGATTATACTGGCATGACTTTACATACTAGTAAGGTTATTACCAATTCCTGGTCATTTTGTTTGTTTTTTTGTACTTTATCCATTTCCCACAGAAAGACCTTACATCTAAATCATTCATTAGTTTTGGAAGAAAACTAAATCTTTGTTTTTTTTATGTAATTTATTTGAGTTGTTTAGATTCTGACTAATCTTATTCATTAAGAAGCATACAACATGGTAGGAGAATTTTGTGCTAATAGCTAATAAAGCTAAATTTTATTTGTACCCTCAGGGCCAGGGTAGATCTTAAAATTAAGATCATTATTATTTGTCCTAGGTTTTAAATAGGGAACATTGGTGGTTAACTTACCAGGAAACAGAACAAATGGCTGGTCAGCTTCACTGATTTTGGACATTTAAGAGTTGGTACATCTTGTTTACTGAACTAAGGCACCACTTAACTCTAATGGCTGTTTTTAAGGTTAAATTTGTTTTAAACCATCAGCCATAAAAATGTTGAAAGTAAATGTTTACAGAATAGTGGGCTTCTAATATGAACATGGAAAGAAATGAGGCGCCCACTTGACTTAGTACACAAAAAAACCATAATGTTCTTTTTTTTTTTTTTTTTTTGCAGTTTTTGGCCAGGGCTGGGTTTGAACCTGCCACCTCTGGCATTTGGGGCTGGCACCTTACTCCTTTGAGCCACAGGCACCACCCCTAAAAAACCATAATGTTGAACCTTTCTGAAGAAGAACTTAGTTACTGTGATTAGACAAGTTTAGAATCTTTGCCACTATTTGACTAAATGTACATAAGCAATAAATTGTAATATGGGTAAGCTTCAATTATTTAGTAACAAATTTGATAATAATCAGCATTCTCATTATAATGTTAAGATACCAAATGCTCAGAATTACCTCTATCCACTGGGAGAGAAATGACAAAAGCATTTTTGTCATTCAAAAGCAAATTTACTGGTGTTGGAGATGAGACAGTAGAGGAACAGCTTGGGGCTTGCTTCGGAGCAAAAGAGACAACATGGGGCAGCAGGACTTTGTGAGTAATGTTTTTGAGGCCACTGAAGCAAGATACTGACACAGGCTGATATGGCACCTGCCTAAAAAGAACCAAACCTATCTGAATCCAACCACCTCATGCCAGAACAGACACTGACACTGGTCCCCATACCAAAGTGGGTGAAATACATAAGCAAACATTTTTCAAAAGAAGAGAAACAAACAGCCAACAAATATATGAAAAAAATACTCAACATCATGAATCATTAGGGAAATGCAAATTAAAACCACAATGAGATACTACCACCTTACCTCTGTAAGGGCCATTACCAGAAAGTCAAAAAACAACAGATGCTGCAAAAAAGGGAACAATTACACACTGTTGGAAGGAATGTAAATTAGTACAACCTCTGTAAAAAATAGTATGGAGATTTCTCAGAGAACTAAAAATAAGTATCCATGGGTGAATTTTCCCTACTGAGGATAAGGCAAAACAATATAGTGAACATTTAAACAATAGTTATATTTCAGAATATCCCTTGCATTTTTTAAACTAAATAAGTATAATATAGTTTAAGAACTTTTTTGTCAAGTATGGAAATAATTAGATGTCACCAGATACTGATCACCCCTGGTACCCCAGAACCTAAAACACTGACAGGTATACAGTATATAGTAGGTGCTCAACATATGTTGAGTAAATGATGCTTCACCTATGTATATAAAAGTCCTTCTCGGCAGAGTCTTAAAAGATTTTTTCTCCTGATAATGCATAGAAAATGATTTCTGGTCACACTGGGATATATTTCAGTTTTCCTTTAGACCTTTCCCCACTATTCTTGTTCAATAGGCATAGGAATAGGAGGTCCAAATATGCTTTTCCCATGCCTCCCTTATCCTGCCCAAAACAAAATTACCAAAAAACACAAAAAATAAAAACTATTATAACTTTATTTCACTTCTTTTATTTTCTTCTCACAATTTATTGATTCCTTCAATGTTGAAACTTTCCCCCCTATTTTAGTCATGTTAAATCTTACATGGTAAAACTCTTAGCACACACACAAAAAAGCATTCTGAAATGGGGGGATGGGCATATATTCATTGTCTACTTTATTACAGCCAAATCAAATGAAAAGATTTTATTATAACAAAATAAAATCATCAAAGCACATGGAAAAAAAAACAAAAAAAACAAAGAACTAAAAATAGATCTACCACTTGATCCAGCAATCCTACTGCTAGAGATCTACACAAAAGAAAAGAGGTCATTTTATTAATAAGACACCTACACCCATGTTTTTATTGCAGCATAATTTACAATTGCAAAGAATTGGAACCAACTTAAGTTTCTACCAACCAATGACTGGACAAAGACACACATATGTGTGTGTGTGTGTGTGTGTGTGTGTAGATATACATATCTATGTATCATAGATATACATATGTATATCATAGATATACATATGAACATACACACACACACACACACACATATATATATATACACATCTATACACACACACACACACACACACATATATATATATATATACACATCTATACACACACACATATACATATATACATACATACCATGGAATACTACTCAGCCATACAAAGAGCAAACTATTGTCTTTTGCGGCAACTTGGATAGAATTGGAGGCCATTATTCTAAGTGAATTGACCTGGGAACAAAGAACCAAATACCATATGTTCTGTCTTGTAAGTGGGAGCTAGGCAATGTGTATGAAATAGTCAAACAGAGTGAAGACTCAGAAAAGGGAGAGGGGGAGGGATGTGCAGGATGAAAAATATTATTAGGTACAATGCACCCAAAAAGCCTAGACTTCACTATGCATTTCAGCCATGTAACAAAAAAAACACTCATATCCCCTCTAAATTATTTAAATAAAAAATTAATAAATATGTAAGTAAAAATAAACATCACCACAGAGTTAACTCAAATGCAACATGTTCAAAATTAGTCTAACATCTTCCTCTCAAGCCTAATTTTCCTCTTGTTATTCCTAACTTTCCCTTCTCAACACTTATCCAAGTCAACAATTACTGATTTGATCTCTTTAATACCTCTCCATTTATTTCTAATTTTACTTCTATTCACTGATTTCTAATTTTTTTTCTATTAACTTAGTTCTATTTCTACCAAGAATGATTTCTGGAGTTTCTGAATGGATTTTTTGGTCTCTAATCTTGAAATCGTCTTTATCCCCAATTTATTATCTCTACTGCCTCCAAAGTAATCTTTCTAATGTCTGAACCTAATTATATTACATTCTTCTTAAGTTTCCATGGTGCCCTAAAGCCCTGAGAATAAAGTTCACACAAAGCACTCAAGTCTTTTTATGATCTTGCTTCAGTTTACCTATACATAATCATTGTTTATCACATAATCTCCCATATCTCTCCCACCTCTTTCCCACTTATCAATTCATACTAAATTTATGATAATTCCTTGAACATGACATATTATTTTTATCTTTGTAATTTTGAATCACCAAAATTCTATGTTTTTTTGGCTCACCAAACCTTCATCAACTAGGCTGATTCCTATTCATATTCTAGGTTGTAATTTAGCCTTCACTTTCTTTAGGAAGCTTACCTTGACAATTCCTTAACCTTATCACAATCTCTGACTAATTTATGTATTTCTTTTCTTTTTTCTTTCTTTTCTTTTTTTTTTTTTTTTGAGACAGAGTCTTACTACATTGCCTTCAGTAGAGTGCTGTGACATCACAGCTCACAGCAACCTCCAAGTCTTGGGCTTAAGTGATTCTCTTGCTTCATCCTCCTGGGTAGCTGGGACTACAGGTGCCTGCCACAACACTCGGCTATTTTGGGGGGAGGGGGGAGTTGCAGTTATTTAGCTGACCCAGGCTGGGTTCGAACCCACCACCCTTGGTGTATGTGGCTGGTGCCCCCCATAACCACTGTGCTACAGGCAATGAGCCTGTGTATTTCTTATTGCTCTTGGATTGTTTTCTATCAAAATGTATATATATTGTTTTTTAATTTGAGGTTAATTTAATTTGTCTGACTCCCTATTAATCCAGACTTTTTTTTTTAAGAATATTTATTTATTTATTTATTGTAGTTTTTGGCCAGGGCCAGGTTTGAACCTGCCACATCTGTATATGGGGCCGGCACTCTATTCCTTGAGCCACAGGTGCCGCCCAATCCATACTTTTTTAAAATCATAAAAATGACCTGATTTAAAAAAAAAAAAAAAGACCTGGTTAGCACTACATTGCCTTGTAAAGCAATAACTTATACAAAGTTTTTGTTTAATTCATGTTTAAGATGAATGAATGACTCTAACATCTTTTCATGTATCTAGACTCAATTCATACATATTATTTTTGCCTCCATTCTTTTCTATACTATATAAACCAAAATGAGTTGTCTGCTCCTATGAAGTTTACTACAATAGATCCCTGAATTCTATTTTCTTCTATTACCATGACCACTGCCCTCATTTGTGTTCTCAGCATTTTTTCATTGAAATACATGCTTTACTATTGTATCAAACACTAGATTTTTAATATGTAAATTCAAATACAACTTTTTATATTGAAGGTTTTGTACTTCAGGTTGCATGAATTTCCAGTACAGGAATTCATATATATATTTTTCCTTTTCAAGTAAATCCCTTCACACTTTATGAAGAAGTTTAAAGACCATTAAAACTCTACCCATGGCAATTTTTTTTTTATTTTCCGTTCTCTTTTAATGTTTCCAATTACAGTAGAAAAAGTGTCATTTGGTACTTGAACACTTACCAACCACCCTTTTTTATCATTGAGATAGAAAACTGCAGGCTCAACCCATTCAGCAGGCAATAGTATCTAGCCAGAATCTAGCAAGAGTATTTGTTCTATTTGTATTTATTTTCTTTTTTAACTCAATATATTAAGGAAGTACGAATGTTTTTTGTTACATGGATACCTTGCATGATTAAGTCAGGGATTTTGGTGAACTCATCACCAGAATAGTGTTAATTTTACCCATTAAGTAAGTTTTAACCTTTCGCCTCTCCCACCCTCCACCTTCTTGGATTCTAGTGATTGTTACATCTCTTTGTGCCTACGTGTGCCCATGATTTATCCCCCAATTGTTAGAGACTACATGTGGTATTTCTTTTTCCATCCATGAGATACTTCACTTAGGATCTAGTTCCTAATAGGGACCAGTTTTGTCTAACTTGCTGCAAGGGACATTATTTCATTCACCCCTTCTTATGGCCCAACAGTATTTCATGGTGTGTGTGTGCACGCGTGCGCGTGTTGTGTATAAGAAAGAAGTCCCAAATATTCAATAGCATAGGAGGTGACTATAGTTAGTACTATGTACTATATATTTCAAAGTAGCTAGAAGAGAGAACTCGAAATGTGGTGATGAATGCGCTGAATACCCTGGCTGGATCATTACACATTCTATGCATGTGTAACAAATACATGTACCCCATAAGTATAGAAAATATTTTGTGTCAATAATAAATTATATAAATATAATTATTGAGAGGTAAAGGGGTTTCTGAATGTGACAAATTGAGATTAAAGTTTTAGAATATTAAGGGCTATCTTGATGAGCAATTTCAAAATATTTATGTATTATTAAGGTTATGTATGATCTTTCTGGTTAAATTAAATAATGATTTATGTGGTCATTCATCTAAGAAATATGCTTGTACCAAAATCAAGGCACAGGTACATTTCAAAATTCTAGTGGAAATGTCATTACTCATTAGATTTCTAATGATAGTTTATGATTTCTCCAACAAAAGGTAAGGAATTTATAGTGTAGAAAAAAAATAAATTTATTTTAAAAAAGAAATTTTACATTTAAGAAAGCTTAGATTCCTTCCAGAGTTTCTTGTACACAATTATTCCATAATCTTAGGATCCAATTTGATTGCATAAGTTGATACTTTATAACTCTTCAAAAAAAACTTTGCTTAAAATAAAATTCCTTTTTCCCCCTTATTTTCTTTTATAGAACACAAGGGAACATAATCTCAAGACTCTAAGTGGGTAATGTACCAATATACAGTTGTAGGACACTAAGCTATTCATTGTCTAAGGCACCATAACATTTTGCATTTAATCCATTTGAAATAAGAACATGGAACACAGGCTATGATGTTTACACTTAATCATAATTAAATTCCATCCATGAGCTCCCAACCCATATTGTTAATTTTCACTTCTTTTTATAGTTACTTTTCTTATCTCCCCTTAATAAATGTATGTTTCTTGAAGACTAGGCATTAAAATCATAGAGGCAAATATTATAAATAAGATATAATCGCTTACATTTGTAAAGAATCTTAGCCTTTCAAACTTCATTTACAAATGATAAAGGACATTTTATTGTTTTTTACCTTATGATTAAAAAATGAAGTCTTCATTTACACATGATAAAGGACATTTTATTGTTTTTTACCTTATGGTGAAAAAATGAAGTCTCATATAAATAGTAGAACCCAGGATCACTTACACAGATTTCAGAAAGAATTAGCATTTTTTCCCACTAATTCTTTTGTCTTTGCTGATACCACAGTGGTATAGACTTGCTTTTTTTTTTTTTTAATACATGTTCTGTTCGATATCTCAGGTGTGAAGAGGCAAGACATAAATCTGAGCATTGATGGGTGTGACAGCAGGAAACCTGTGTGATTTGAAGCAAAATGAAGTCTCTGAGCTGGAGAAGTTACTCTGAAGTAATTGAGTCAGTAAAGTCCTCAAGAATCTGCCAGGATTGTGAGGGTGGGTTGGGAGAGAAGTGAGCAGCAATAAAACCAAAGGAGTAAGTTGCCAATTTTGATGTTGGTGTCACAACTCTGGTAAGGAAATTGGTTTATGTCAACCATCTGGATTCGGACACTGGTGAAAGTAATGACTAACCAATGCAAGGAAAGCTAATCGTTACTCAAACCATATTTGAAACTCATACCCAAGTTAACTACTGATAGGATTGTCTGTTTCTCTGAACTGTAAGCAACTCATAGGCAGAGACTTTGCTATTTATTATTGGAGTATATTCCTTGGCACATAGAAAGTGTTCAATGAGTAGTTATTGCACTTCAAATACTGTATTAATACTGTGCACACGTTTGGATATATTACTTACCCATGGCAAACAGGTATGGCTTGGAATAGGGAATTTGGTAGAACCCATTAGTCTATGTCCTTTACCTTCTTCAAACTATAAAGATGAAGGAAATGAATCTTATAATGGAAGCCCCAGTGATGTTCTCTGATCCCAGGATACTGACACTGCCATCTTTGCTATCATCCTATGGCACTAGCAAGGAATTGGGTTTTTAGCAATACAAAAAAAACAAAAAAAAAAACAAAAGCTATTACCCTTTGGCCTCAATCTGTCCTAAAATCATCTTTTAATATTAACTAAAAAATCCTAATTATTTTAACTTTATGATATGAAATAATTTGTCTTCCACTTTTCAAATGGCTCTTCAAATATACATACTGTAACATCACAGTCTTTTGTGAACTCTTTCATGAAAGAGTGAATTTTTCTCTCTATTGGAGGTAAGCCAGAGTAAGATTTATACAAACGCAGAATATCTGGAGGTTGTCTGTTTGCCTTAGAAAGGATTCATTAGCATTTATATCCTAAGAGCATTTTCTCTTATTTTAAATATTGCTTGATTGATAAATGTATGTTTTACTAGTATGCAATTTTCCAGGTATATATCCACTCAACAAAACAAGACACTTAATAAGAGGCTTTAAAAATTTTTCTTGGCAACTGTCAATCAGTCTTCATATTTCCAAATTGATCTGGATGTTGACTTCTAAGTTAATTGACGCTGATAGAGCTGATGGTATGATTTCTTTTAAGTAATATTTATTTGGTAAATAAAATTCTGATTGATTGCAGTTCTCTCAATCTCTGAGGTAAGAGGATTTGGGGACTAACTTCAGATAGAATTGCTTATGAGTTGATACTTTTCTCTCTTGATTAATATTGGCCAAGAAAGTCAAAGACTAAATTGTTAAAATTAAAATGGGGGAAAAGTTTGAAGGAAAAAAGTTTGCTTGGAATGTGCCTTAAAATTTTTAGCTCAGCTTGGAAAACAACTTCCTTATGAAGCTCTGAAACTTTTCAGCTTTACTTGCAGATTGGTTTGTTGTACTATAATTTCATTGCCAACGTCTGGTATATGCTATAGTACTGTGTTGTTTGCAATGAACAAAATGCACATTAAATCAAAGAGGAAAATGGAATTCTAAAGAAATGGTGATTTATTTAAAGTTATGAAACATAGGAAGACTAGCATTGAATTTTTTAAATTTTTTATTTTCAAGAGTTTATATTCTATCTTTTCATAAGAAAATAACTAGCGGGAGTCATCAAAAACTAAAATTCCTTCCAATATTTAATTTAAAGAGAGGGAGATCAATTCTAAGAAATTGAGCCAATAACAATGCTTTAATTAAAATCATGATGTAATTTTTATCCTGAAGTTAATTACCATTTGTGGTAGATTTCATCTTTCCCATACACGATTATTCAATGAGAATTAATGTTCAGAAACCTGAAAACCTAAAAGATACTCAGCAAAGGAATAAGAGATTTTGAGAAATTATAAGAGTTCCTTCCTTGAGACTGTAAGGTAAAACAATGTATTTTAGAAGAATTTGCAACAAGTGTTAACTGCCAAGCCTTATTGGTCTCATCATCCTCACTTTTATAAGGTTGGGTCCTATTTATAACAGTCATCAACAAGCCAATTTATAGTTTTGATCTCCAAAATAAATCCTGTGGCTGACCACTTCTTACCACCTCCATCACTTCTACCCAAGATTGGGCTGAGCTAACCAATGCACATTTACTGGTTATTAAAATACTGAGCCATTTCTGATCAGCTGGTATATAACTCTTTAGTCACCACTTAAATCTGCCAAGAATCCCTGTCAGCCACTCTGAACCCTCCCCTGAAACCCTATATGACTGTCCTTGAAATAAAAACTAGAGGATTAACACCTGGCACTACAGGAAGCTTTCTAGATCTTGATCTGTGACTGGTTAGTATGTGCAAGGTATGGACCCTAGATCTGCCCTAGACAATACAGCAGCCTTCTTGAAATCATTCTTACCCTTGCCCTCTATTCCACAGGTGGGCAGAGTGATTTTTATTCATATTAATGTATATCACATTATGTTGCTTTCCTCTATAAATTCATCAACAGTTTTCCATTATGCTTGGGATAGTATCCAAATGTCTACCCAGTCATCCTTGGCAATTGGTGATCTAGATCCTGCCTCCCCTCACCCTCATCTTCCAGTGCTTCTCATTCACTGTCTTCCAGCTCTCCAGGCATTTCTGCTTTTCTTATTTCAAATCTTTTGTGCTAGCCTCACTCTTGAAGTGGGAAGTGCAGATCTTCACTTCTCTATTTTTTGCAGATCTTTTCTCACATGTCACATTCACAGAAAGGCCCACGTGATGGCAACTCCATGAATATAGCAATTTCCACCTCTTCCCTAACTTGCACCTGTCCCCAGTCACCATCTTTCCTATCCCATATTTATTTGCTTCATGACCGTCATTGTTGATGTATTTTGTTGTCTTCTTTCTTATTTTCTTCCCTAATAAAAGGTAGTATCTCTAAGAGAAGGATTATTTCTGGCTTTCTCATGACTCTGTTTCTCAACATCCAGCGCAATATCTATCCTAAATTTTCCTTTTCCTGTGCCTGCTCCTCTTTTTCCTCTGCCACAAACACCCTCCTTCCCGATGCTACCTGTCCAATGCCAGTTTTTCCATTAAGGACAAACTCCAATTCCATCTGCTGCAGGACCATTTCAATCATCCTATAGTATGCAATCTCTCCTTCTCAGAGCATGGTTACCAATATTCCTCTACTGCTCTTAAGACTTTAACTGGTGTGCTTTTGTTATTTGTAAATTACTTCCTCCTCTGAACTGTAAGCACTTTGAGAGGTTAATTTTTCACACATATATGAGCCTTCATTTCCTTCTTTATTATTATTACTTTTTATTTCCGATTAATATGAGGGTACATACAATTAGGTTATAATGTTTACATTTGTTAAGTAAGGTCCCTGTTGTAGTAGTGCCCCTCACCCCAGAGGTGTGCCATATACCGTTACCTTGTGCCCATTAGATGAGAGCACACCAGTGCCCCTTTCTCTTTCTCTCTCCCATCCTTCCCTCTCCCCCACCCCCAACTTGGATTAGATGAGTTTTCCTCTTACGTGGGTATGTATTAGTTCATCTACTGTGAACCTTCATTTAATTCATCAGTAAGTTCCCATCCAGCACGAACTTGACTTTCTATTTACTAGCTGACATCTTTCTTTAGGATAAACCTTAGTTTCAGGTCATGATACAAAAAGAGTTTTCATAAATTTGCACTTCATGGTGAGTTAACTTTGGCTGATGGAGAAGAAAACTGTGACAGTTCCTTTAAGGATACATCACTGCTTGCTTAGGAAAACTTAAATAGTGTTTATAAATGTGAAGGAAAATAAGGTAGAACAACTCCCTGAAGAGATTCTTTCCAGATGTTTCAAAAGTAAAGTTAAATCCTTATAATCACTCAATGTTCGCTAGTCTCCCTGCTCAAGAGTTCATCCAACTACACAAGTCATATTTCTTTCTTAACAAAAATACTTTTACTATTTACTGACATTGGTGTGTCTCCATAAGAAGTGATCATTTTGATACTTTTAAGCAGATGATCTAACTGCAAACCTAAATTATTTTGTGATTCTTGTAAATTCTATCTTTTATAGTCACACATTATTTGTGGAATTGCAAAATATTTTGCACTGAAGATTTCCTTAGAGCACAGATAACAGTAACCAGCATGTAATCGTATGTGCCAGGTATCACTTTAAGTGCTTTCTAGGCAAGAACTCTTTGAATTCTGTACAGTCTTCTGAATGGAGTAATATTAATATCATCAAGCTCTTTTAAAGATGGAAAAACCTAGACACAGAAAGTTTAATTAACTTGCCCAAGGTCACAAAATTACTAAATATCAAAGCTGGATTTGACCCCAGTTAAGTCTTGTTTGGATTTGTATAGCAGACATACACTTGTACTAACTCCCTTTTCCTTTACATTAGACTAGAGCTTTGAAGTAAAATATCTGTTTTTTCTGCTGTCCTTACATGTGAAGGTAGATATGTGATCCTTCTCTGGCCAATAAGAGGAAAACATGAGGTTCTGCAAAACATTTCTTTTCGCAAATAAAGAAAAAGAGTCTCATGAAGGAAAATACTTGGCCCTTTACCTTACGTTGTTTTTATACCCTACTTAAGTTCTGCAATTGTTTTTGAATAGGATCTATTTTTTACTATTTAGCAAATATTTGAGAAATAGTGATGGGAAGAGAAGTAGAGTTGGGCTAGCACTCAGACAAAATAGGTGTGTGTAGGAGTGTATTATTTCAGAACTCTTTTCAGCTCCATTATGCACTCTGCCCTCTTACATCTTCCCCTGCACTGTGACCTCAGCAATCACATGGTAAAACGTGCACACACTGTCCACTTCTGGATGAGCAGGAGGATTTCTGGACTTACTATGGACACCATTGGAGCTTAAGAAAAGCAAGGCTTTTCTCAAGTATTTCAAAGCATTCTCATCTTCAATATAAAGCTATATCCAGCTGATATATTTAGTCAATTCTAATAATACTCTAAGGTAGTAAAGAAAAAAATGCTTCTAGCAGAAGCTAATGGAAAAGGCCAGGTTGTCAGAAACCCCTGTCAATAGACAGGAAGTTTTAAAGAAAACTATTGATTCATAGGCAGAACTAAAAGGGACGTGCATGGGGGTACACAAAGTTCTGGATTTTTAATAATGAGTGGAAAGTATCTTCAATAATTCTTCTTTGTTATGGAATCTTTATTACAAACAACATGATTTAATGACATCCTTGAAAATCCAGCATTTCATTCTGTGTGGTCTTTGTAATTAAGCAAATGAGAGCCATGTTTGGAGATTAAGTCCTCATAGAGAAATTTCATTTCTTGCACAATAATTTTAGAGAGAAATGTGTATTGTTTTAGAAATTAAATGTATTGTGCATATGAACAG
Organism: Loris lydekkerianus; assembly: GCA_963574355.1. NCBI lineage: Eukaryota > Metazoa > Chordata > Mammalia > Primates > Lorisidae > Loris > Loris lydekkerianus. Next base: position 12,625 of record CAUYPK010030559.1, read on the forward strand.
AAAATTAGTCATTTTTATACCCTAAATAAAATTACCTAGTGTCTTTATATTACCTAACAGTTTACAAAAATGATCCATTTTAATGATTCTCAGAATTTTTCAGATGGTAGAGACATCATGAGACTCTTTTCAGAATATCATGATCTTTGCACAACACTTTGAAATCTTGATGTTTAATTCCTTTACACAAATCAGGAACAAAAATCTAAAGCAAAAAAAAAAAAAAAAAAAAAATTAAATAACCCAAACTGTATTATATGTATATATACATATATATATATATATATATCTCCAATATGAAGTCACAGTCATTAATATACACACTTTGAAAAGAAAAAACAAATTATCAAATCAAATGAATTACTTTCAAGTTATTACTCAGTAATAACTCATTTTCTGAAACAAAAGAATCTTTTACACCATAACTCAATAATTTCATAAGAGTTTTTTTTTTTTGCCATTTCTTTGTTTTCAGTCTTTTGCTATATGGTCAATATATTCATTAATATCTTTCAGCTCTGGAAATCTGGAATGTACATATACTGTTTTACTTGCAAATCTTAAAATCAAGCCATTAGCCTCTACTTATCAATATCAAGAATAAAATAACAACTATTTGCTGTTTCAGTGATAAGATAATTAACATTTTTGTATCTTCCTGAACAATCATATCCTCTCTTTAGTAGTGTTTTGCTTTTTAGGTAATAATATGGAATTTTTTTATTATAATAAAGGATTATTTTAAGTATACCACCACTTTCAGAAATTATGCTTGCTTCATTTCGTAAATGTACAACAGTTTTTTATACTTGTTCATTTGAATGGTTTCACCATTCAATATTAGCACTTTCCTATCATGACACAGATTGTGAGTTTTTATTTTGATGTACCTCTCATTCAATTAAACATTCAAATAATGTTTATTGTTAAGAGCTCCAAGAGAAATGGTCCTGATCTTATCCATACTCATCTTTGCCACTAATTGAACCCCTCCAAGTGAGGACGGATTCAAGGGGTAGGCCAGAACATACTCATTTCCTGTAAAGGCTGTGACATCTCACTACCTTATTAGAAAGTTTATGGGGCGGCTGAGTAACAGCTTCCCTGCAACTGGGCACGGGGAATCTGGGGAGACAAGACTCCAGACATCTCTGGCTGGTGGGATCTGCCTATGATCATCCCTTTGAGGATACAGGGAGCCAGCAAGGGACTTCTGGACCCCAGGAGGAG